>JZKD02S0410526.1:144097-157752 GCA_000966675.3 Picea glauca | reverse complement strand
AAAATAAAACTATCTCTAAAATCCATATACTTTGGACATGCCTCTAAGTCTTACAAACACCGGATTGATAATAAATGCACTCTGATTTACTTAGGTAGATCTTGAGCTCAACAGGTGGCCCAGATTTTTATAGTCACATTAATTTTGGGCTTGCACAGTGATGGGATTACACTTGCATGATTGAATTACTTGGCGCATATTTTGTGTTGGAATGGTGGTTGTTGCCTGTTTAATTGTCAATTTGGGTTTTGGCATTTGATCATGATTATTGGGTGACTTCCTATTTATATTTAAACGAATATCATTGCATTTAAAATGACAAATCAGATGGCAATAATATTGTGACTTCATTGTTATTTTTTTGGAAACATGAATTGGAATATATTTGTTGATTAAAGTAATGTATGGGTAGTGGTTGTTTTTCGATGGTTTACAGATTGGAAATGGGCACTGTTTGAAAATTGTTATAAAATGCAAAGTATGTAAATGAAGGGAACAAATCCCCTTACAAATTGTGTGGAATACATACTGTCTTGTGGTAGCACTGTGTTGGATATCTCATTATGAACAGTGGACTAGTTAATTGCACAGGAATTGTTGGTGGTTGGTGCATCTCTTTTCGCAGCATGTTTATGGATCACTTAATTAATCTTACGAACAGTAATTGTTTTTCTTCCCTTCCATGATTTCATTTTCCGCTAATTACAAATCCCATCACCTTCCCATATTCATTTTTCACTGCCTGTTCTGAGATTGATTACAGTCAAGAGAATTTCGGTGTTAAAGCAGTTGAAAGTGGCAGTGCCTTGTGTGAATTACAAGTGATGTTTTATTGGTTTGTTTTACAGTTGATTGTTGTTGTCATTGATAAGTAACCATGTACTTTTTCCCCTTCATTATATCATATTTTCGCTCAATACAAACCCTCACATATCCCAGAACCCTTTTTCACCCCTTGCTCATTGATTAATAGGAAAACAATTTGTATGGATTGGATTGCATGAGTCTGATACATTGTTGAGCCAAATTTATTTCATATTTTTAAGAGTTGTCATGTATGGTTATTTAAAAGAATATTTCCTAATCAATCACGCATGCAAGGATGAGCTATTCAAATAAAAGGCTAAAAACAGTGGTCTATTACGCCTCTGTCAAAGAGAGGGACCAAAATATGATAGTGTCAGCAAAGGAAAGATGGCCTCACAACTGGGAAATATGGATTTTGAGTTTTATTTATCTATTATTGATGACAATTGACTTCAGGGATCTTTGGACAGCATTTTTTATTTTGGATATATCAGTATTATTTTTGGAATAATTTCAAAGTATCACGAACTAAATGGTCAAATGGAATATGTGGATGGGAGACACAAGGAGATGTGTTTTGCTTAACTAATGGTTATGCTATAATGGTTATGATTGTTATGAACTAAAGGGAGTCACAAGGGGTCCCACCTACTAGTTATTATTTATTTATGACCCTTATCTTAATTATTACTTTTCCCCCTAAACTAAAGTTAGTTGAGTTTTTTAATTAACTTAACTAATGAGTTGGTTCAACTACCTCAACCAATTTTAATTGGTTAAATGCAAAAGTAAAGGGAGGAACAAAGGGAGGATGGAAGCAGAAGCATACTAAGGTTTTCTCTTTGAGTTTATGTTGAGATAGTTCAGTTTTCATTCATTCATATATTCATCATAGCCTAATTCTCTTTTACGATAGCATGGTCTTATTATAGAGAGCAATATTCAGGGTTGAATCAAATCATTCAGACACTTGTTCTTCAGAGGTGTTGATCTATCTTTTGATTGTTTGTGTAGACTTGTCTGTTTGTGAATTAATTTTCATGACTGATAAAGGCTATTGTGTAGAGTCGAGTGGGAAGCAATATGTGGCAAGTTGATCCAGCTTTTAGAGTTCAGTTTTGGTTTTCTGTCAGAGGTCCTTTTGTATGTTCCATCGGGGATGTCTAAGTTTGACTTTGGTCCAAGATTTCTGTATGAGATTTTGTAAAGAAAATGACTCTTTGGTGAATTGGAATGAAATAAAGGATTGTTTTATGTCTCATCTGTCTTGATTATCATCTTGGTGTCTTTACTTATGTTCTTACATTTATTTCAGCAACTGTTATATTCAAAAAATTGCATAAAAAGTGAATTTCCAACAAGCTTTTTGTTGATAAAAGACTAGCCTAAGCACTCGTAATTAATACTTGTGAGTTAGGATGTTATTTTTGTTGGCTATAAACATAGGGTGATATTCCCGTCTACTTTGCTTTAGCCAAGTAAATTCTGAAAATTCTTGAGTAAGATCAATTCATATCTTTTCCTCAACATTTATTTGGCGACCATACTAGGGAAATATAAAAAAAAAAACTCATTATCTTTATTTCCCTGGTTTCTTGTATGTTTACTTTGTATTTTTGTATTTACTGTTTATATGAGCTTCTTTTAAGTTTTTGTTTATTTGTTTTTTTTCATGGCATTATCAAATCCTATCTTGCATGATCATGCATAGACCTAGTTTGAGCTCATTATCAATGGTTAGTTGTCCTCTTTTCGATGGTAGCTTATGGGAATATTCTCGGGACCATATTGATGATTTCCTTAGCTTCTGTCAATCTATTGGAGTTTATGATATACATCGTAACTAGGTGATGAGCCTGCTCAATTACACCAGATCGTTGATATCGTCGAAGCTCACCTTCGATGAGCGCAAGAGGAAACATCCCAAGCCACCCAAGCTTTAGCGCAAGTCCAGAAAGACCTCGAGGACCAAAGAAGTGCTACAGAAAAGGAAAAGCTCGCTCTACAAGCGAAATGGGATGAAGAAAAAGCATAGTTACAACAAAACAAGGAACAGTTGCTCGTCAAGAAACTTAAAGTTAAGGAAAGGGTCAATAGAGCAATTCGCTCTGTGACAATCGTCGAAGTACAGACCAAGGAACAAGTCCCACAGCAGGTGAGACAAATGGAAGAGGTAATCCAGAAGCTACAACAATGCGTTGCCGACTTAGAGCTCTGCGCAGTATCGAAAACCCCACAAGAGATAAGGAACCAAAGAGAAGCAGTTGCCCGCAGCACATTGGATGGATTAAAAGCTCTTGCCTTGGAGTGCAAGCAGCTAAGTAACGAGAGTGCCCAGACATATGAAAACCTTACAAAGAATCCAGAACTACAGGCGTTGGAGCCGCAGCTCCAGGAAGAAAAACAACATGTGGATACACTACAGGCGTAGCTAAAGGCCCTATCAATTGTAGATAGAATGACAAGGTCTCATGAACAACACACATCTCAGCATCAAATCCATATGCTTCAAAGAAAAGTGATGGAAGTCACTCAATGACTTCAACACATGCAAGACAAGGCATGTCTGTTGTTTACAGAGGTCGAGAGTCAAGAAGCAGAGCTAGAATAGGTCATCCTCACAGCAGAACAACGAATGGAAGGACCAGTGAATGACGCAGTGATCCAGGAGTTCAATGAGAAAGAGGCTACAGCAAAGCAGTAAGTCGAAGCAGCTCGGGCCAAGCTCGAAGCGTTCAAGGCAGAATTGCTCAGACCAGAGTTACTCGGGACGAGTCACAGATGAGTGTTGGGGGCATGTTGGCCCTTGACTAAGTTTTGGGAGTTTCTTGGTCACATGGACCTATTTTGGGACTTTGACACCCTATTGAAGGTGGAGCGCAAGACGAAGCAGAGATCACGGGATCTCGGCCCCTTTTGGGCCCCTTTTTGGGTTTTTGGGATAATGTAATGGGAAAGGGATGTTGGCCCATGGGTTTACCCATGTTTAGGCCTATTTTGTAATATATAAATAGATGCTAAGGCTAGATATAAAAGGGAGGTGTTCATCTATGTGATGTTGTATGAAGGGCTAAGTGCTAGATCTACATGCTCTATGCCGACTGTGTGAAACTTCCAGAGCTAAGTGCAAGTCATTGTAAGAAGTGGTAGAAGGTTAAGTGTTGTAACACAAGGAAGAAATATCTAGCGAGTTGCACAAAACTTATGTCTTGTGCGGAGTAAGGGTTTTGAGGCTTTGTGCTTGTAACCGATTGAAGACACTAATAAAAAGGAAGAGTTGGTGGATGTAGCCCCAGGCAGGGGATGAACCACTTAAACACTGTGTCATGTGGTTTGTCTTATTCTGTTCATATGTTGATGGCTAAGTGCTTATATATGATTAGATAGATCTACTTCTGCTTTGTTCTTATGATAATGTATAGGATGTTAGATCTGGTACATATGAACCTGCTAAGTGCCTAATCTGTTAGATCTTACCTACCTATTGATGCTAAGTGCTTAATATTTGTGTGAATCTGCGAAGCTCTGTTTTACCCAGCGAAGTGGTTATTGGTCACATATTAAGGAACTAAAGGTGTTAAGTGCTCTACTAAGATGTATAATCATAGATCTGTATCCCAGCTAAGGTTGCAGACACTTGAGTCCCGCAACTGCCCCTGCCTCTACCTCGGGTGAGACTTCATCTACTTCGCAGGTGTTGTCAAAAGGGTCGGTAGTTAGGGTTTTGTTGGTGCGCTCTTGTAGCGTTGAACCCTGGGTCTGCCCCTGTGCCAACAATTGATAATATGGATATGGTATATTTGGATGGATAGGAGGCTGGTGGCGCATTTGACAAGGTAATGGTGCTATTAGTTATGTGAATGGTTTAATTATATGGGACTTGAATTATGTTATGGCATAAGTCACGCTATTGGTTTTTAATATGGTGATGGTCTCAATACATGGGTTGATGGATGGTGTTAATGGATGACTCATTGGCATGTATTGTTGAATTAATGTATTTTTGGTGGAGGCGACGTGCATTTACTTCACATCACCTTTACTACTCCCATTGGCCACCACACTAGTCGGGCTATTGTTCAACCTTACAGCTATGGTTATGCTCTGAATTCTTAGCAGGGAGGAACCGCTTGGCCAGCTCGCATTTTAAAGGAATTTTATTGCAGGTATGTCTTTTTTTGGCCATTTGTGACTCTGCTCTGGTTATGAAATAATTACTAGCTCGGGTGTATTGGTTTGTGTTTTCCTAGTTGATTGCAGTTGGACTAAATCAAAGCAATATCGTATTAGATTGATAGCTCAACTTGATGTGTTGAGTTATTGTTGTGACTATGTGTTTGGTTTCGTAAAATGGAGATGTTGCATCATGGTGTTTTTGGTGGCTATGCACTGTGTATAGTATGGATAGCTTGGGTTTTCACACTCAGGGATACTCACAAAATTTTAAGCATGTTTTTTCGTTGCATCCCGATCATTTGTTGAGACAAGCTTGTTGTGTATACCTCGTCATGTTGGATGGGTGGCCCAACTTTTTACAGTCACATTAATTTTGGGCTTGCACAGTGATGGGATTACACTTGCATGATTGAATTACTCGGCGCATATTTTGTGTTGGAATGGTGGTTGTTGCCTATTTAATTGTCAATTCGGGTTTTGGCATTTGATCTTGATTATTGGGTGACTGCCTATTTATATTTAAACGAATATCATTGCATTTAAAATGACAGATCAGATGGCAGTAATATTGTGAGTTCATTGTTATTTTTTGGAAACATGAATTGGAATATATTTGCTGATTAAAGTAATGTATGGGCAGTGGTTGTTTTTTGATGGTTTACAGATTGGAAATGGGTATTGTTTGAAAATTGTTATAAAATGCAAAGTATGTAAATGAAGGGAACAAATCCCCTTACAAATTGTGTGGAATACATACTGTCTTGTGGTAGCACTGTGTTGGATATTGTAACACCTTGTTTCCCCCAATTTGTAATTAATCATAAAATAGGAATTACCATGCTAATGCATGAGGATAATGTAAATGTATTATTGCTTGAGTTGCCAATAACTAACTGTGGGGGTGAAGCTTTGAAAGTACTAGCCATGATATCACTAAAGGAAGAATGTGAAAACTATGAGAGAGGGTTTATATATCAAATAACCTCAAATCTCCCATGATAAGGATGAAAAACCTCCTTCGAATCCCAAGGAAAGGAAAACAGTCAATGAAGAGAGGACAGTGGTTGAATCACCAACCACCCCCATGAATGGAAACATGGGTTGTCAGCCCAAAGTACTGCAGGGACCTGCAGACCTGAGTTTCCTTCTGACAAAAGGAATAGGATAGGTCGGCGAAACCGTCCAAGGTAAGGGACACAGAGGAAAGAAAAGGAAGACGGAGACACCAGACGAGAAGGGGGGGGGAAGCTCACAAGGGGGAGGCACAAAGCTCTCCAACGAATCACAGACAGAAGGCCACGAGCTTGATGTCGAAGAGCATCTAAGAAACTTCGCCGAGGCCACAAACGGGTGAGGAAGCTCTGAGCTACAGAAAACAGGACCCGAACAGAAACTGAAATTGAGAGAGAACCCTCGAGACGTGTGAGAGTTCCCTGGTGATATCATGGCTTGGCACAGGGGTGGCCAGAGTGCTAATATTGAATGCCTCTGAGCCTATGGTTGGGTGGAAGGACGAACACCCATAGTAAGTTGGTTGGCGGCAACCTGTAATAGATAAGTGATTTCTTACCCTGTGTAAATTATTTGTAACTGTGTATGAATCGACTATACTGGGTACGTTGCAGGAACCAGACATATTTCTTAATGGATATAATGTACCCCCCTTATTTATGTTTGATTGTATAATTAGGCCAGTAAGAAAACATATGGTTAGGATAGGTTTATACCCATAAAATACATGTGTCTTAAGGTGGCATAAGCCCAAGTCACGAACTATGCGTTCATCAATCGTGGACACAGTTTCATGTATGCATGTAAAAATTCCAATCCTTTTGAATCCCTCGGAGGACGAAGTCTATTAAGCTCAGGATGGATAGCGTTCTCAGAATGCAAGTGAGGCCCAAAACCATCATGGCTCGTAGAGGAAGCAAAGGCCGAGGGCTTTGACACTTTGAAATCTTCCAAGGAAAAGGAAGAAAGCGTGAGCTCAGGGAGGAGCTACAGCTACCATCAGATCTCGCGTGGATAGCCAATAGCCATCGGATCCAGGAGAAGTTGCACGAGGTTTAACCCTCGCATACACAAAGGTGAGGACTCGTCAAAGTCCCGAAAAGAATCAGGACCGTCCATTTCAAAGGACACATGTCAGAGATCTGAACCCATCAAGGTTTCGGATACCGGAAGGTTGAAGGACTAGAATTGTAGAGTCGCTACATCGCGAACTCCCGGTTTGCGAAATCCCAATATGAGAAACCCTGAAATGATAGAACATGAATAGATTTTGATGTTTCGGCGATTCGGCACCCGGGAATCCCAAGGGTCAGTTTCCTTGTATTCGCCAGTTGCGAAATCCCAATATGAGAAACCCCAAAATGATAGAGCGTGAATAGATTTTGATGTTTCGACGTTTCGGCACCCGGAATCCCAAGGGTCAGTTTCCTTGTATTCGCCAGTTGCGAAATCCCGATATGAGAAACCCCGAAATGACACAGCATGAATAGATTTTGATATTTCGGCGTTTCGGCACTCGAGAATCCCAAGGGTCAGAATCGTTGTATTCACCAAACACGAAATCCCGAAATGAGAAACCCTGAAATGGTATAGCGTGGTTAGAGTTTGGTGTTTTGACGTTTCGGCACCCAGGGTACCCAAGAGCAAGTCTCATTGTACTCGCCAGTCGTGAAATCCTGATTTGTGAAACCCCGAAATGAGCTTAGCAATGTATACAGGCTTCGGAGTTTTGGAACCTGGGAAAACCCAGGTGCGAGACTTCCTATCTTTGAACATCGTGAAATCCTGACTTGCAAAACCCCAAAATGAGCTTGGTGGATATAAGGATTTTGGTGTTTCGGCACCCGGAAAACCGAAGGGTATGAACCCCTCGTCTTTATATATTTTGAAATCCTAGTATGCGAAACCCCACAAGGTAGAGTGTCAGGATTTAATCCGAGTCATTGATAGATTCGATGAGCTGTTAGATCCTTTTCAGCTTTTGGCACTTCGAAAGACAGGGAGCAGGGGAACACTTGCATCGCGATTCCCTGAATCGCTAAATCTGGAAGCACCTCTCTGGTAAGGCCTGTGGTCATAGCCAATGATCACATGGGGAAGGATAAAGGAAGGAAGGGTCTGCACCAGGCCCCATAGGAATTCAGGGATTCTGTTCCTCGAAGAAGAGAAGAAAAAGTCAAAAAATCTTAGTTCCCGTAGTGGGTGTGTTACAAATTGGTATCAGAGCATGGTTACAACACTTGGCCTGCTTCGGCTCATGTACAAGCCGCGTAAGGAGATGTTGTTATCTATATTTACTCCTTGAGGAGAAGGGTTGTAGATTGAACCTGTGATTTTGGGATTTCTTGTTGAATTCCAGCAAAGGAATTATATTGTTCCTTTGTCAAAATGATAACTACTCTTATAGGAGTAGGAAAGCACTGATCAGTATTACTGATAAGACCTGAGTGTGAATAACAGAGGTGGAATAAATTGTGCTATGAAGCTGCACAAGGGACATGAACTGAGTTTTTCTGTTATAGTGTGACGATGGCTACCTACTAAAGCAGGTAGAGTCTCTTGCAATTGAGATGGCTGGTTAGGTAAGAATTAAGACCCAAATGAAGAACTCCTTCATGATTTGGGAAATCTGGTAAGGACTGGTAGGATCCTTAGAAAGTTATAATTACTGCATTATTAAAAGACTAAACCCTGAGCATATAACTCCTCACGATTGAGAGGATTGATGAAAATATGTAGGGTCAGATTACCTGACCTATAATGGTTAGGATCGACAATAAGGATAATCTGTTTAAACAAGATTAAGAGGAGTCCTTTGGGACTGTTGCTAATTCCCAAGAGTGACCCTTGTTGGTTGTTCTCATAAAGAGAGGGTAACATCCGTATGAGTTATGACTATGAGATTAGTCATGTAAGTAACTTAAAATCTCAGAAGAGATAGCAGGGAAATTTGGTATGCCGAACATGCGTATAGAATCAAGCTTGTGTTAAAGTTTGAAAACACCAGAGGTTGAGCGCAGAGTATACCAGGAGGAGTAGTGGTTTTAAGTCTTGAGAGGAAAAACTTACAAAAAAAGTTTCTAAGTTTCGAAGAGTTGAAGCATTCAAAGGTGAAGCGCAGAAAACTGAAGTTCGAAGAAAGAACAAGTATGGAGGATTGAGCGGGAGAAATCCTTCAGAAAATAATTTTTTGAAGATTGGATAGGATCGAGAGTCAAGATCCATTCAGAAAGAACCGAAATGCTTCGAGTTGTTCGATCTCGGAAAAGTAGCGCATTGGTTAGTTGCGAGGAGATACCAAAATTTCGCAAAACCAAAGGGCTTGGAAGAAGCAATGAGAACTCTGAAATTTCACAATTTTGGGGATCGAAGGATTCGAGGCTCTTCATAACAGAAGTCTCAAAGTCGCGAAACATGAAATCACGACATAATCACAATCGTTGGTTGGAGAGCCGTTGGCGACCGTTGATCTGATCCGAAATTTCAAAATTTGGGTATCGAGAGTTTGAACGGACAATGGAATTCTCGGAGGGAGGAATACCGAAATTCCATGAACTGTTAGATCTAGATGATTAGCGGAGAAGATAACGCTGATAACCTCTCATCACTCACAAGCTCGGGAGGAATAGTATCTGTTATATTAGAGTCAACGAGAGCCGTTGATCTAGAGCTTCGAGGTTTCGTCTATTAGGAAAATAAAAGCGTAGGCTTTCCAAAGTCGCGCCAGGTAAATCACCGATTCAATCAAGGTCATTGGTTAGCGGATGACCTGAACCAAAGATGCAGTGTAATCGGATCTTTGAGAGTCGGAGGTTTAGAAGTCAACGGGCAGAGTTTTGAGGACTCACATGTCATGAGATTCTGACATCCAACCTGAGCCATTGGATCGAGACAGGCGATGGATCGTTGATCTGACGCATACACTTTTCGAGGATTCGAAATCGGGAGTTAAGGGGTAAAGAATCCGCCAAAATCCCAAACGGTGGAAATTCGGGATCTAATTAGGACCGTTGATTTCCAGAGAGATCTGGACCATGGGATCCAGGTTGTCGGACCCTCGTGGATCAGAAGTTTTGGGAAACGGTGGAGCATTGTCCGCGGATACGCCGAAAACACAGGATCCCAACGCGTGTATGGGAGTTGACCCTAGGTTCCGAGCGAAGGATCATGTGAATAAAAGAGTCGAGAAAACCTTAGCTTCAGTCTTTCGGGTTTTTGGATTTCGGGGATTGAAGAACCAGAGTTCCTTGCAAACATGAATCCCGAAATGGAGAAACATGAAGCGCCTTTTAGTTCGGATCGTGGTCACCGCCAGTGGTCGCATGAGGAGAAGGCGTGAGCTAGCATGATGAATACGCATGAGTTGAATGTAGTGTGAATCTTCATTATAGGAAGCTTGACATTAATACCAGTGAGGTATGAATGATATTAAACGTGCAAAGTAATGCACACATATGATGTAGGCGTATAGTTATAGGCACGATATGGTCTTTCCCAATGAGTGAAATATAAAGCAAGTATTGCCTTTGCCAAGATTGAAGGAATACTATGGAGGCATAGATGACTCCATTCCGGGGAGTCTTGAAAGTTCTATTCCAAATAATAGCCTGAGGGGAATGTATTCCATTTCCTCAGGAAGTGCCAATATAGTTAGATGAAAGGGTAAATGAGCAAAGATGCTCTTTTGTCATAATAAGAGACAAATGATTATGCCTTTGAGAATCACATGCGAGGGATTGTGAATGAGTCTGAATTGAATGATCTTAACAGTAAAGACGCATGTTTATATTCCTTAAGGGGAATATTTAGTAAAAAGCCAAAACTAACTCAAGGCTGAGGCCATCACAAATAGTGATGGATATGCAACAAGGAAGTTGCATGCCAAAGGAGTTCTCGGTGGAGGAACTGTGTAAGGACTTTGTCAGAAGAACAGAGTCACAACCCTAATAATTGTTGAAGGTTGGATAATGGGCTACAAGGCCTGTCCATATATAAGAATACTGGATTACATTTTGAAAGAATCATGTAATTAATAGAAGACTAACAACTGAATATTGACCATTCTGATAACCGAATGGAAGTGTGTAGGATGCACATGTTCATGATTCATTATGAGCAAAGAGTTTCTATTAAAAGCATGTTACAGTATCCCAAAAAGGGTTAGGGCGAGGCCTAACCAAGGCTGCTTGAAAAAAGAGCAGTTGTGGAAACCGGTATAGTTGGTAAGAGGCAAAGTAAATCCCCTGAGTATGATCAAATGAATAAACGAGTACGTTTAACTGATAAGGCTTGGTTGAAGCTGTGACTAAGGAAAGGCAGTGAGACTTTAGAGATAACTCGACTGGCTAAAAAGCCCCAGGTGATGTAGAAAGAATTTGAAGAAGGGGAAAGCCCTCAATTCTTTCCTTGTTGTGCATCATGTTTCCTATGGGATGAGAAAGCTAGTACATTGATGAACGAAAATGTTATGACACCATAGTGATGATGGTCGTAATACTGTGAAAACGGTTGAGAACTGTTGTGTTGCACTTATGGAAACATTTGAGGATGTTTATAAATTCGAATGTTATGATACATGCATTTGGTTTAATATTATGACTAATGTAATTGTGTCTATGATGA
The DNA here is from genome assembly GCA_000966675.3 of Picea glauca. Lineage (NCBI taxonomy): Eukaryota > Viridiplantae > Streptophyta > Pinopsida > Pinales > Pinaceae > Picea > Picea glauca. The sequence continues at coordinate 146,136 of JZKD02S0410526.1, read as the reverse complement.
TGCATGTTGTGTATAGAAATAAATTGGAACTATTGAGGAAGACAATTGCCAATGATGGGCAACCTCAAATAGAGAATGACCAGGAGAAGGATGTGAGTGAAAGATTGTTGACGGGGTTGTAAAATCCCCCATGAAGCACTGGTGATGAGGTAAAAATAAGAAAGAGGGTGCTAGCAGCCAAGAACCAGTCATAAAGTGTGACGAGACTTGAAATGCAATGCAAGGATGCATTGGGTATGAATGTGGCCATGGATATCAGCACAATGGTTAAAGCCCTTTTTAAATGTTGAATTACGTTTTGAAAAGTTTGGTATGTTGAGATGAAACTAACAATTATTTGGTTGTGTAAAGAACGAATTGCAGGAAGCAAAGAGTCTTGGATGTGGCAGTGTTGTAAGTCCATAAGAAATACCGATTGCCTACTAAGCCAAACTGCAAGGAATGGTATTTCCCTTTTTAGAAAGTAATTTAATTGTTAAGTATGCACAATTCTGAAATTGTTGCAACGATGTTGTAAAGGTGCAATAAAATGTATATGCATGGAAAATCTAACAAGCTTCTTGGCCGAATTGAAGTGGAAAGTGCAGGAAGCAAAGGGGTCTTGGATATGGCGGCATTGTAAGCCCATAAGGAAGGCCAATTGTCTACTGAACCAAACCATTATGGGAGGTAAATTCCCATAATTGTGAATCTGGTTCCTGTGTGGAACAAATATGAAAACAAGTCACGAGATTGAAAAATCTGTGGGTGACAGATTTGCAATAAAATTCTAAAAGTTAAAAATTTATAATGATGTCTCATGAATTTTATATACCTGTGATACAGGTGGGAAGAAAAGACATGGCCAGAAAGGAATAGATGAAGGCTATAAAAGCTGAAGATGATGAAAAAGGGCTAATGCTAAGCCATGAAAACCCTGTGATAAGCCATGATCGCCTGAAAACTATTGTGTTGAGGTAACACAAGCTGGAGGGATGCCTCGACAAAGCAAGTCTGGGGGACACCTCGAATGTAAGACTCGATAGAGTCTCTAAGATCTTCCTGTGCGAGAAAACCTCGGCAGGGAAAGATGGATCGCCCGAGGGACTGTATAACAGTGAAGAGCATGCCTGAGCCTGGGCCTGGAGGATGAGTGACCGCAAGGAAGAGGAGACCTTAATAATTCTTGCAAACTATTGGGATCATGCACATAGTGGGTAGTTTCCCGTGCGGAAAAACCTTTGAAAGGAAGATGAAATCATGATAGCTCTTGTGAACTATTTAATTGGAATCATGCACCCAATGGGTACGTCAAGGAAAGCGATGAGCATGGATAACAAAACTATCATGTGGACACAAATTCACAAACTGCACAGAGAAGTATTGTGCTAAGATTATGAAATTTTCCTTTTGAATTTTGAATAACAATAAGATGTTTTCGCACAAAATTGTGATTAATGTGCTTGTTGTCCAAGAATTATTGAAGGCAGGTGACGAAGACTAATATCCTGAAAGAGGACCTAACCAAGGATGAAGGTCAAGACTTCTGAAGTGGCCAAATGAAAAAGGCATGACAGGTGTTTTGAGAAAGAACACCGAGGACGGTGTTCCTTTAAGGGGGAGGGAATTGTAGCACCCTGTTTCCCCCAATTTGTAATTAATCATAAAATAGGAATTACCATGCTAATGCATGAGGATGATGTAAATGTATTATTGCTTGAGTTGCCAATAACTGACTGTGGGGGTGAAGCCTTGAAATTACTAGCCATGATATCACTAGAGGAAGAATGTGAAAACTATGAGAGACGGTTCATATATCAAATAACCCCAAATCTCCCATGATAAGGATGACAAACCTCCTTCGAATCCCAAGGAAAGGAAAATAGTCAATGAAGAAAGGACGGTGGTTGAATCACCAACCACCCCCATGAATGGAAACATGGGTTGTCAGCCCGAAGTACTACAGGGACCTGCAGACCTAAGTTTCTGATAGAAGGAACAGGATAGGTTAGTGAAACCGTCCAAGGTAAGGGACACAGAGGAAAGAAAAGGAAGATGGA
>JZKD02S0410526.1:117114-144048 GCA_000966675.3 Picea glauca | reverse complement strand
GCAAATCTCTCTAGCGAATCACAGATAGAAGGCCGCAAGCTTGATGCTGAAGAGCATCTAAGAAACCTTGTTGAGGCCACAAACAGGTGAGGAAGCTCCGAGCTGCAGAAAATAGGACCCGAACAAAAACTGAAACTGAGAGAGAACCCTCGAGATGTGTGGGAGTTCCCTGGTGATATCATGGCTTGGCACAGGGGTGGCTAGAGTGCTAATATTGAATGCCTCTGAGCCTATGGTCAGGTGGAAGGACAAACACCCACAGTTAGTTGGCTGGCGGCAACCTGTAATAGATAAGTGATTTCTTACCCTGTGTAAATTATCTGTAACTATGTATGAATCGGCTATACTGGGTACGTTGCAGAAACCGAGCATATTTCTTAATGGATATACTGTACCCCCCTTATTTCTGTTTGATTGTATAATTAGGACAGTAAGAAAACATATGGTTAGGATAGTTTTATACTTGTAAAATACATGTGTCTTAAGGTGGCATAAGCCCGAGTCACGAACTATGCGTTCATCGACCGTGGACACAGTTTCATGTACACATGTAAAATTCCTAGTCCTTTTGAGTCCCTTGGAGGATGAAGTATGTTAAGCTCGGGATGGATAGCATTCTCAGAATGCAAGCAAGGCCCAAAACTATCATGGCTCGTAGAGGAAGCAAAGGCTGAGGGCTTTGAGACTTTGAAATCTTCCAAGGAAAAGGAAGAAAGCGTGAGCTCAGGGAGGAGCTACAGCTACCATCAGATCTCGCATGGATAGTCGTTAGCCATCGGATCCAGGAGAAGCTGCACGAGGTTTAACCCTTGCATACGCAAAGGTGAGGACTCGTCAAAGTATTGAAAAGAATAAGGACCGTCTATTTCAAAGGACACATGTCAGAGATCCAAACCCATCGGGGTTTCGGATATCAGAAGGTTGAAGGACTAGAATTGTAGAGTCGCTACATCGCAAACTGCCGGTTCGCGAAATCCTGATATGAGAAACCCCAAAATGATAGAGCGTGAATAGATTTTGATGTTTCAGCGTTTCGACACCCGGGAATCCCAAGGGTCAGTTTCCTTGTATTCGCTAGTTGCGAAATCTCGATATGAGAAACCCCAAAATGATAGAGCATGAATAGATTTTGATGTTTCGGCGTTTCGGCACCCGGGAAACCCAAGGGTTAGTTTCCTTGTATTTTCCAGTTGCGAAATCCCGATATGAGAGACCCCGAAATGACACAGTGTGAATAGATTTTGATATTTCGGCGTTTCGGCACCCGGGAATCCCAAGGGTCAGAATCGTTGCATTCGCCAGACGCGAAATCTCGAAATGAGAAACCTCAAAATGGTATAGCGTGGTTAGAGTTTGGTGTTTCGACATTTCGGCACCTGGAATACCCAAGGGCAAGTCTCCTTGTACTCACCAGTCACGAAATCCTGATTTGCGAAACAACGAAATGAGCTTAGCGATGTATACAGGCTTCGGAGTTTCGACTCCCGGGAAAACCCAGGTGCGGGACTTCTTGTCTTCGTACATCGTGAAATCCTGACTTTCGAAACTCTGAAATGAGCTCGGTGGATATAAGGATTTCGGTGTTTTAGCACCCGAAAAACCAAGGGGTATGAACCCCTCGTCTTTATATATTGCGAAATCTCGGTATGAAAAACCCTGCAAGGTAGAGTGCCAGGATTTAATCCAATTCATTGATAGATTCGATGAGTTGTTAGATCCTTTTTGGCTTTCGGCACTTCAAAAGACAGGGAGCAGGGGAACACTTGCGTCGCGATTCCCCGAATCGCGAAAGATGGAAGCACCTCTCTGGTAAGGCCTGTGGTCATAGCCAACGATCACATGGGGAAGGATAAAGGAAGGGAGGGTCTACACCAGGCCCCATAGGAATTCGGGGATTCTGTTTCTCGAAGAAGAGAAGAAGAAGCTGAAAAATCTTAGTTCCCGTAGTGGGTGTGTTACAGATATCTCATTATGAACAGTGGACTAGTTAATTGCACAGGAATTGTTGGTGGTTGGTGCATTTCTTTTTCGCAGCATGTTTATGGATCACTTAATTAATCTCACGAACAGTAATCATTTTTCTTCCCTTCCATGATTTAATTTTCTGCTAATTACAAATCCCATCACCTTCCCATATTCATTTTTCACTCCTTGTTCTAAGATTGATTAAAGTCAAGAGAATTTTGGTGTTAAAGAAGTTGAAAGTGGCAGTGCCTTGTGTGAATTACAAGTGATGTTTTATTGGTTTGTTTTACAGTTGATTGTTGTTGTCATTGAGAAGTAACCATGTCCTTTTTCCCCTTCATTATATCATATTKTCRCTCAATACAAACCCCTCACATATCCYAGAACCCTTTTTCACCCCYTGCTCATTGATTAACAARAAAACAATTTGTATGGATTGGATTGCATGAGTCTGATACATTGYTGAGCCAAATTTATTTCATATTTTTAAGAGTTGTCATGTATGGTTATTTAAAAGAATATTTGCTAATCAATCAYGCATGCAGGGATGAAGGCTAAAAACARAGGTCTATTAYGCCTYTKTCAAAGAGAGGGACCAAAAGATGATAGCATCAGCAAAGGRAAGATGGCCTCACAACTGGGAAATATGGMTTTTGAGTTTTATTTATCTATTATTGATGATAGTTGACTTCARGGATCTTTGGACAGCATGTTTTATTTTGGATATATGAGTATTATTTTTGGAATAATTTCAAAGTATCACGAACTAAATTGTCAAATGGAATATGTGGATGGGAGACACAAGGAGATGTGTTTTTCTTAACTAATGGTTATGCTATAATGGTTATGATTGTTATGAACTAAAGGGAGTCACAAGGGGTCCCACCTACTAGTTATTATTTATTTATGACCCTTATCTTAATTATTACTTTTCCCCCTAATCTAAAGTTAGTTGAGTCTTTTAATTAACTTAACTAATGAGTTGGTTCAACTGCCTCAACCAATTCTAATTGGTTAAATGCAAAAGTAAAGGGAGGAACAAAGGGAGGATGGAAGCAGAAGCATATTAAGGTTCGCTCTTTGAGTTTATGTTGAGATAGTTCAGTTTTCATTCATTCATATATTCATCACAGACTAATTCTCTTTTATGATAGCAGGGTCTTATTGTAGACAACAATATTCAGGGCTGAATCAAATCATTCAGACACTTGTTCTTTAGAGGTGTTGATCTATCTTGGATAGTCTGTGTAGACTTGTATGTTTGTGAATTAATTTTCATGACTAATAAAGGCTATTGTGCAGAGTCGATTGGGTAGAAATTTGTGGCAAGTTGATCCAGCTTTTGGAGTTCAGTTTTGGTTTTCTGTCAGAGGTCCTTTTGTATGTTCCATTGGGGATGTCTAAGTTTGACTTTGGTCCAAGATTTATGTATGAGATTTTGTAAAGAAAATGACTCTTTGGTGAATTGGAACAAAATAAAGAATTGTTTTATGTCTCATCTATCTTGATTATCATCTTGGTGTCTTTACTTTTGTTCTTACATTTATTTCAGCAACTGTTATATTCAGAAAATTACATAAAAAGTGAATTTCCAGCAAGCTTTTTGTTGATAAAAGACTAGCCTAAGCACTCGTAATTAATACTTGTGAGTTAGGATGTTATTTTTGTTGTCTATAAACATAGGGTGATATTCCCATCTACTTTGGTTTAGCCAAGTAAACTCTGAAAATGATTGAGTAAGATCAATTCATATATTTTCCTCAACAGACTTGTTGCTCCAAATCTCAACAACAAGTCACCCCCGAGTTGAGGCTAGTAATCCAAAAAAGAGGGTGGTCTCTCATTGTCCACTCACAACTCATAAACTTGCAACCCATTATTTTTCTCTTACAGTTATCCCAATTTTCCATCATCTCTCTGTTAATGTTTATGGCATTATTATAGTTCTTTGCATTTCAATAGATAACAGCAACATAAAGACAAGATCACTGAGAAATACACAATCACAAGAGATATCGCATTTATTCTGGGAAACCCTCTTGGGGAAGAAAACCCAGCAAAAATTCCTTATTATAGATTGCCAATACAATGCCAAGAGATAACTCAAGCTAATACAGAAGATCCTCTCCAAAAGATGTGCCACTCTCTCTCTCTCTTCTCCAACTGCAATTCTAAAACTTGTCTCTCAATGAGCAAGTGAGGCGTGTGTCTAAGTGAGGCATTGGCCTCTTTATTTATACAAGACTGGCACATGTGAAGTGTCTCTTCACTGGCAGGGTCGACTTCTCAATCTGGGTGGTTATAACCACCTTTAATATATTCTGGGGCCTCTTTAATATCTGTTGGGGCCGACTTCTTATTCTGCCTATTATAATTATCATTTGACCAATCCGCAAAAGGGGATTTTGTCCTATTACAATAACCGACATGATCAATCCACAATGGGGATTGATCCAATGAATAATATATCAAATAATAATAAGAATACACTTTGCAGTTACATTATTTCAACACTCTCATCCTCTCAACCTGCCCAACCTAAGGAATGTACCCCTTCATTGATCTCAGCCCCACGGGCATCCCATTTTTTATCAAGGTCTCTCTGGCATAGCTAACCAGGAATCTCTCAACTGGGAACTCACTGCTAGGAAAACTACCAGCAAAATAACAATAAACACTTCTTGATTTAATGCAACTCACACAGGGGTTAACTCTTCAAGCCTGACAACCTAGTTCTTCAATCTTTAGCTCCAAAATGCTCCAAATACACCCCAACATACTCTAGAATTCACCCTCCATGGTTGCAGCAGCTCCAAGCTCTCTTTCTTTCTCTCTACTTGTTGCTCATGCAAAAACATTGACTCACTAAAATTGTTGTCCCAACCCATATGAATTTCCTCCCTTTAGCTTGCCTTTATTGACTCACACACTTCCCCAAGATGATTAAACTCAACCCCCATGCTCCCAATAACTATGGGATGTGACTTCTCACACCCACCCTCTTACATGTATTCAATGATTGGCTTTGGGAACACTCAATCAAAATTTAGAAGGTTCATATACCAATAGCAAATTTGGGAAAATGGGTTGGATTGATATACATGGGTAATTTCTTCTTGGTCCCCCTCTTAGGCATTTCTCTTAGACCCTCCCCTCTCTTGTGGATTAATTCAACCCCCATCTCTGTCTATGTCTCCTTAGCAGTTGGTATCACATTTTATTATTAAAACATAGAAATACAATTCTCATATCCATCGCTTTGGTCTTAGCCACACATTATATTTACAGTAAACATTAATTAAACTGGGGATTATAGTGGGGATGTTACAATATGGATGTGTTGTTATGCTGGTATGAATACTTCAAATGAACCATTTTGTGTTTGTAGTAGGGTTTTAGTGTTTTGTTTGTAGGAGGGTTCCTTCTCATATTGGAAGGTTATTTCTACATGGTTTGGACAAGGGTTTTCACTCAGTTTGGAAGGCAGTTTCAACACGATTTGGATGAGGGTTTTTAGTTTGTTTGTTGGGTTCCATCTTTGCCAATTAAGCTTGATAAATGGTAAATAGTGATTGTGTTGTAACATAATATTTATTCCAAATCTTTCTTGCAAATTTACATGACTAAATTGTGTGCTTACTGTTTCTTTTCATAACCAATAACAAAGACCATGAAAATTACCATCTATTAGGCTCATTTTGGCAGGCTATGCATAATCCTTGGTATGGAACCAATCAGGAGAGACATGAATGTTAAAGAAAATGCAACGATTTTTATATAATATGAAGCCATCATACAAAGCATCTTTGCAGAAAATTATGATTGTTTCCTTTACTAATGATAGTTACTATGCCCATGTTATAATAAAGAAAGGAAGACAGAATTTTACAAATCCATCTTTAGAGATGGAAAATCGATTTCAGATTTTATTTTATTTTAAGTTAAAAAAAAAATAGTGGAAAAGCACCCATAGTTTTCTTCACCTATCCCTGTAATAAATCTGTAATCATAAAAATTGCATTTAGTTATAATAGAATCATCATAAACTATTTTTATTGATGTTGCATCAATCAAGATATCACTAGGCTAACCAATATTCGGTTCTATATCAATTGGTGGTGGATGCAAGCAAAGTTCTTGATATCCAGGTATCTTTTAGGCGGCTCAAAATCCTCTTTCCTGGGATTCATCTATCAAGAAGCAGGTAGCAGAGGCATGCAAAATATGAGCACATGTGTCATAAACCAATCATAGCATCAGTGATGGAGGCACCACTCGTGACTAAGGAATCAAAAAATGTAGCTAAAGGCACTGCCAACCACCACCATTAGAAACAAGGGTGGAGGCGCTTTAAGTAGTGGGGAAGACAGCCGCGTTTGGGGTTAAAGAACGGTAAAAGCTCACATCTCACCTAAAACAAAGTTATTGAGACACTAAACATGTAGAAACGAGATGACACATGTCAAAACAGCCTCCATATGAGGCTAAATAAGACCTTAAACATAAAACTTTGGATAAAAAATGAAGTTTGTTAAAACTTTGGTTAAAATGTCTTGGATTGTCTGTGGGACTAATGGAAAATGGCAAACCGATTCATATACTAAATAAGACCTCAACATGTTCACACTTACGATAAAACATGAAACAATCTTAAGAAATTGTCAATGTTTAATAAAACTTTGGTTAAACCCTACGTCTTGGATTACGTGTGGAACTAATGTAAAATAAAAAAAACAATTGCTATAATCCATGGCTTGGGAGGGACTAATAATAAATTAAAATTGAGGTACAATTATAAATAAGAACCATAATTCTTCATAAGAATGTGTATATGTATATTTAGATTATGATTATATTTAATATTAAAATAAAATATAATTCAAAATATATTTATTATTAAAGCTAAAACTTATTTATAATTAAAGTAAAAAAATAGTTGAAATTAATATTAAAGTTATGAATAAATTCTAAACGGTAATAATAACTTGGAGGAAGTGACTCTATTCAAATATTTCAAAATAGATTTTCATCACAAGTTCAGTTAGAACTAGAGCATTGAAAAAAGGATAAATGAAGGGTGGAAAGTTTATTATGGATTTGAAAAGGTCCATTGGGTTTGGCTTGGGTGGTTGGGTGGAATGATGTTATCCTCCCCACCTAGGTTCAATTTCCGCAAGTGATATATTGAGCTCTTAACGAGTATATTATTATAATGGTTTTGACTCTTGTTATTGAATCACCTTGTGTCTTGAATATTCTAGGGTTTACCCTCGGTACCATCCTCTAAATGAGGGGAAGTACGCAGGGGTTTTCCCCAAGATTTCTAACCTGGAAAAAAATTATGGATTTGAAAAGAGTTGTAAATTAGTGGAACTTTGGCTTTGGGATAAGAAAAAACTCCCCTTTGAGACTCTTTTTACTCATGTTATCTTATATGGTTGTAAATTTTGGGGTTGCAAGATCTCTAGAGAATCGTAGAGAAAGATAAAACAAGTACAAAATTGTTTCATAACTTATAATCTTAAAATTAAAGGCAATACACCCTATCATATCCTCCTCATAGAAGTGAGTCTTTCCCTGATCCAAGAGGATCTAAGGAATGCTCATAGAGGTATAGGAGGATCCAAAACACTCACAAAGGTCCCATGGGATCCATAAAAGCTCAAAATTTAACTGTCTCAAAATCTCTCGAAAACGACATCAAGCGTAGAGCTCGGCGATAGCTTTCCAACGATGCAAAAATTGTTGCAAATGGAGTTCGTATGTAGAAGTTATGGCCAGTGAAATTTTGAGTCCAACTAAGGAAAATGGCAAAAATTCAAAGGCGACATGTGTCACCACTGCGAGGGTGACACATGGCACATGACTGTATGACCATATGACCGTACTAGTGACATGGCATGATCGGTTGGCAGGTGACTAGGCAGATCGTACAAGTCCACGTGGACTAATCAATTGTTGACAAGTGGCAAGGGATAGCCAATGAGAGGTTGTGACATGGCAGCCTCCCATTGGCCTATATCGGTCTAGTTTATCAAAAATTATGGAGACGACGGGGTTGAATCCGTGACCTCTATAACCTCAAAAATTCTTAACAAAGCCTCCATTAGCAATGCGCCAGACTAGTAGTTCTTTACTATTATGGCACGAATTGAATTTAAAATTGGTTTAAGTTTTAGTTGGAGGAGAAGGGGGCCAAGGGACAAGCCCCCAGCCCTTGGTTATTATGTTATGCATACGACTACACTCCAACAATTTTGGGGGCTAACTAAATCTATGCAACCATAAACATAGTTATACAATATATTAAACATACTGTTATAACTATATAACAAACACAACTAATATATGTGCATGGTGGAGGATTGAACCTAGAACCTCTGAGTTATATCATGGAGTTCTAACCACCATGCAACACAAACCTCTTGTTATAGAAATGCTCCAACAAATATTTAATATGATGTCGGAAGGTGCGGGTGGAGGTTTGGGCCTGCACCCTATTTGTTAGGCATGGATCCCAAGACTTGCACACATCCTAATGTGAATAGATCCCAAAGTATGCATAGATCTCAAGGTATGGTACAGTATGGACTACATAGAAGTGTGTGTCGAGATTGCATAAGTTTATGTGTTGCATGGAAAAGCGTGCCATAAGGTATAGTGTCCACACCTAGGCAAGTTTATACTCGTTGGATTCGTTTTTCCGCAAAGATCATGAATTTGAAATATGTTTTGTGATCGGAGGTCATTTGTAAAATGTCTTAGTCCATATTGTCATTAATGAGATTTTAGCGCATTGTTTTGCATGTCAAAGAGGGTGTAATTGAGCTTGTTCAGAATTTGGTCGACTTTATAGTCAAATTTCTCATAATTTCGCAAGGATTTCAATGGTGAACTATTTTTCTTGTTTTGAGTAGTGTAATTAAAGAGAGTCCATTAAATTGGCTTTTTGCAAACTCATATTGTAATGTAATTTGGTATTTTGAGATTATGGAGAACAATTATACTATCTAAAGGGACTTTGAGGATGAAGTGATATGTCATCCATATATGTAATTTGAGTTCTTTTATTTTATGTTGTGTCATCTCATCATTCTTCAAGTTATTCGTCAGTATTAATGAAGTTTATGGACAAGTAAGCATATTCACATGTGTTTTTGCAAATAGTCAAGCGATCATTTATATTCTGGATCTGATCTGATTTTTATGTGTAATTAAGAGTTATTTTTACATCTAAGGATTTTTCGGATCAAGTTGGTATCAGAGTGAGGTTTTGACATGTATTTTCAAGTGAATGCTTACAAGGTCCAAGTCCAAGCAAGGTGAAGGCACACTTGAAGAATTTAATCATGAGATTGAACGTGTATTTCGAAGGAAAGAAATGGAGCATGAATATGTTATTTCTAAGGCTGATAAGGAGTTTCGAAAAATGTTCCTTTAGATGAAAACCATGGTTAAGGAGTTGTGGGAAGACCTAGAAAGACGAAGAGCAACTGCTCATAAAAATGAAGGTGGTCCAGTTGAAATAATGGTAAAAGTTGAAGGAAAAGGAGAAGGTGAAGAACCTCCAGTGTCTCCTTCATCCCCATCATCGTCATCGTCATCATCTTCTTCTTCCAATGGAAGTGAACATTCTTCCCATAAGAGGAAAAGGCATTCTAAGAAGTCTTCTCGTTCTCATGATCTGCATTTTTTAAAGCTATATGTAAAGTTTGATTTGCCTACTTATGATGGAGAGTTGAATGCATGGAATTTGGATAATTCGGTCAAACAGATTGAAGTGTATTGCAGGGTACATAAAATCATACATGACACTTCAAAGATACAGTTGGCTACTCTTCACCTAAGTGGCACAACTTTGATATGGTGAAAGAGTCGAACACAAGTTGATCTTATTCAACATGGTAAAATCATTTCTTCCTGGATTGAATTTGTTACTGCATTAAGAAAGCAATTGTATCCATTAGCTTATATGAAAACATCAATGATTGCTTGGAAATACTTGAGACAAGGAAAAGGGAAAAATGTTCAAGATTATACACAGAAGTTTAAGAGGAAGGAATTATCTTTGGGAATTCCATTACATACTCTTGAGACTCTTCTAAAGTATATTGGTGGTATGCATTCATATCTTCGCCATACTATATTGATGTTTAATCCTACTAATATTGACGAAGTATCAATACAAGCTACACATCTTGAAGCCATCAAAGGAAAACATGTTGAGGACGTGTCAAAGGAGCCACATGAATTCGAAGAGCATTCAAAGGGAAAAGAGAAGAGTAAGAAGACAGTGATAGTGAAGAAGAATGAAGAGAAAAAGCCTACATGTTCTCACTACGAGAAGAAAGGACATGATGAGAAGAATTATTGGAAGTTGCATCGAGAATTGAAGTTGAAATGGGCTCAGCCTAGAAAGGGTAAAAAGAAGACCAAGACCATGGTGCAGAATCTTGGATCTGATTCTGAGGATGAAACCAAGGTTACAACTATGGGCATCAAAGGTAAATATTTTGTTTCAAGTTTTAGTTTGCATACTTCTACAAAGTCTAAAGTAATTCTTGATGGAAGGCAAAGAAAAGAATTGTTTCATTTATGAGTTATCTCAAAGCATACTAAGATTGATACACTTGTCGATAGTGGATCGCAAGTGAATCTTATTTCAGAGCAAGTTGTTCAAAAGTTTTGATTGGAAACTAGGACTCATCCGAGACCATATCCTTTGGGTTGGATTTGTGATAATTCTCAGGTATAGGTAACTAAGCAATGCAAGTTACGGTTTGCGATCACATCTAGTTTCATTGATGAGGTAGAGTTAGACGTGGTTCCACTTGACATTTGCGGGATTGTTTTGGGAAGTCCATACTTGTATGACAGGAAGACCCTTTTCTACAAGGAACAAAACAAGTATCATCTTTTTAAGGATGGGATTGAGTTCATTGTGAGAGCTCATCCGATGAAGACTAATTTGACAGTTGTCACTACATGGCACATGTTAGTTAATACTAGTATCCAAGATCCATATATATAGCCTACGGTTGAAAGTAACACAAGTCATTTGGTTGATGGTGTTCATGTTAAGAAAGGAAAATATGTTGATGGTTCATTCTCTTTCGCATCTGTATATTCAGTTTTATTGTTCATATTATTACTAATCAGTGGAGTATGGTTGGCTACTACAACAATGAATGGCAGAGTTTTTGAATCTAAGGGAATGTTTAACTTGGTCAACATTGTTGTTTCAGTCTTTGTTATCATTATGGTGAGTCATGTGCTCGTTATCCAAGAAGGAAAGTTGGATGATACTGAACAAGTGAGGAGAAAGCATTCTCACTTCATTTATGAATAATCCATACTTTTGGAGGTCCAAAAGTTCTTCAGTGGGGAGGTGTGATCTAGGATGATCTACACTCATAGAGGTCTAGGAGGATCCAGAGAGTTCATAGAGGTCCCAAGGGATCCATAAAATCTCAAAATTTGATCATCTCAAAATCTCTCGAAAATGACATCAAGCGTAGAGCTCGATGATAGCTTTCCAACAACGCAAAAATTGCCACAAATAGAGTTTGTATGTAGAAGTTATGGCCAATCAAAGTTTGAGTCAAACTAGGGAAAATGGAAAAAATTCAAAGGTGACTTGTGTCACCACTGCAAGGGTGAAATGTGGTACATGACCGTACGACCGTACCGGTGACATGACATGATTGGTTGGCAGGTGACTAGGCAGATCGTACAAGTCTAGGTGGACTAATCAATTGTTGACAAGTGGCAAGGGATAACCAATGAGGTTGCCATGTGGCAGCCTCCCATTGGCCTATATTGGTATGGTTTATCAAAAATTATGAATCGACGGGGTTCGAACTTGTGACCTCCATAATCTCCCAAAGTATTAACAAAGCCTCCATTGCCAATGTGCCACACTAGTAGTTCTTAACCTATTATGGCGCAAATTAAATTTAAATTTGGTTTAAATTTTAGTTGGAGGGAAAAGGGGTTGAGGGTTAAGCCCCCAACCCCTGGTTATTATGTTATGCATACAACTACACTCCAACAATTCTGAGGGCTAACTAAATATATGCAATTGTACACATAGTTATACACTATATATAACAAATAGTTATAACTATATAACAAACAAAACTAATATATGTGCATGGTGGAGGATTGAACCCGAAACCTCTTAGTTATATTCTGGAGTTCTATCCACCATGCCACACAAGCCTCTTGTTACGAAAATGCTCCAACAAATATTTAATATGATGTCAAAAGTTGTGGGTGGAGGTTTGGGTCTGCGCCCTATTTAAACTGCGTGGGTCCCAAAACTTGCACACATGCCAATGTGCATGGATCCCAAAGTATGCACAGATCTTGAGGTATGGTACACTACGAACTGCATAGAATTGTGCGCCAAGATTGCATAAGTTTATGTGTTGCATGGAAAAGCATGTCATAAGGTATATTGTCCACACCTGAGCAAGTTTATACTTGTTGGATTCATTTTTCTGCAAGGATCGTGAATTTGAAGTATGTTTTGTGATCAGAGGTCATTTGTAAAATGTCTTAGTTCATATTGCCATTAATGAGCTTTTAGCACATTGTTTTATGTGCCGAAGAGGGTGTAATTGAGCTTGTTCAGAATTTGGTCGACTTTATAGTCAAATTTCTCAGAATTTCGCAAGGATTCAATGGTGAACTCTTTTTCTTTTTTTGAGTAGTGGAATTAAAGAGAGTCCATTAAATTGGATTTTTGCAAGCCCATATTGTAATGTAATTTGGTATTTTTAGATGATGGAGAACAGTCATACTATCTGAAGGGACTTTGAATATGAAATGATATGTCATCCATATATGTAATTTGAGTTCTTTTATTTTATGTTATGTCATCTCATCATTCTTCAAGTTATTCGTCAGTATTAATGAAGTTTATGGACAAGTAAGCATATTCACATGTGTTTTTGCAAATAGTCAAACGATCATTTATATTCTGAATTTGGTAGGATGTTTATGTATAATTAAGAGTTATTTTTACATATAAGGATTTTTCGGATCATTCCCCCATTAAGAGAATGACAATTATGAATAGGTACTTAATGTACAAGAACAAGATAAAGAACATGGAAGGAAAGAGGCTTCCTAAGGGTTGCTTCAAAATCCAGAAAAAAACACCTACGACTCAAGTGGGGTTGGCATAAAGATGGAAAGTATTGGCTAAATCATCGGGGTATCGAGGAAGAGGTCACTCTACAAAATAACTATAATATTAAAAATATCATTACATCTAAATTTAAGGAGAAATTGTGGTGTGATTAAGAATTAGATAATAAGAGAAAATTAAGATACTACAAAGAGGTGATCAATCGTAATCTAGAAGATCAAAAGTATCTCTTTGTTTTAACTAGCATAAAGAAGAAAAACAACACTGCAAAAATAAGAACAATCTCTCTCGAGCTCCATAGTGAAATAGGGCATTAGACAATTCCTAAAACGACATGGGTTGAAAGAATTTGTCATCTTTGTGACACTAAGAGGCTTGAAGATGAATATCACTTTCTCTTAGAATCTCTTGTGTACACCCACATTAAATATCAATTTCAAAATATTTGTTACGATATCAACCTTCTTAACCTTTTAACTTGTCAAAACTATGGTGATTTAAGAATCCTTCTCTTAAAGATTTTCAAATATAGAAATAAAATTTTAAAGCAAACCAAGTAATTCCTTACCTTTTTTAAAGGTCAAGTAACCCAATGTTGGTCTCAATGGACATTTTTTTAAGCTAAATACTATATCTATATTTTAACATTATATACAAAAAGGGACAGTTACAATTGTTCCTGGTAGAGGCCTGCCTTAGGAGGAAATCAAAGCCTCTATCAACAAAATATTATCATGTATGATCAGAGAGTTTATAGTATGCCATATATACAGTGATATATGACCGGTAAAAAACACCCTATCTAACCTTAGGAGACTATCCATGGCAGACAAAAAAAGAATAAGAAATATTGCAATCATCAAGTGATCTAAGAATGAGGACATTCCTCAATTGCTTTCTCCAGCAACCTGTCTTCCTCATCGACCCCTTCCTGTGTTGTTATGAATGGCTGAGGATCATCCTTGATTTTGGTTGGATTGTCTTTAGATCCCACTGGAATAGACAATTCCTTTGCTTTATGTTTTCCCTTCTTCTCCTCTATTACTAAAGTCATAGAAATTCTAATCCCAAGCATTTCCCTACATATAGCTTCAAACTTGCCTTCAAAGAGTCAGATTGCATGCAGTTTATCATCATGCTCTTCCTTTGTCTTCTCCAGGGCCTGAGCTATCATGGCCTTCACTATCCAATAAACCTCATCAACCCTAAAATACTTGGTCACCCTAGTTCTAGAATATCCTAGGTCTGTCACCTAGCATTCTACATCATCTAGAAACTATGAATCAAATAAATTATGCCCTCTGTCCCGAATTGATTTATCCACCTCCTCAACCAGTGCTCTAGCCGAGACCAAACAATTTTCAAGATACAAGATTTTTTCCTCTGCAACCCATTTTTTTGCCCTTGTTGACGATTGGGGCCTCTTCAAGGATGAGGCCTCTCATGCCTTTTCCTCACCATTCCTCTTATAGCCTCTCCCCCATTTACCAGACTTGGGATCCATCTCTACCAAATTGAAAACACTCCAAGCAGAAATCAGCACCCCCTGAAATTCCACCACTCACACAATGTGAAATAAGTAGGAATGAGGCCAATATCCTTTGCAACCCAATTGTCCACCTTCCTTCCTAGGCCTAGCCATGGGTTGACCAGAGAAAAAACCTCCAAGTACCAATCTACCAGGCTTAAATAAAAGGGTAACTCGTCCACCCCCAACTACACAAAGGAAATGAACCCCAACACCAGAGCAACGCAGTAAGGCAAGCAATCAGAACTACCTAGATTCGAAGTTGGTAGACGCCCAAGGAGCTTCACAGACCAATCTCCATACTTCCCTCTATCACCATACCAAGCACATTGCTAATACTTTGAGACCCCTCATGATGCTTCATATATCCTAGTGTTCTCCTCGTCTATGAGTCTATTGTCTATCATTTCTCTGCTCCTTGTTAGGAAATTATTTCCCCTAAGGCTCGCAGTATCATTTCCTTCCCAAACATGCTCCCTCTTAACATTCATGGTGAAATATGGTCTATACCCTATCGTATCTCATGCTTACTCAAACATTATGTTTGTTGATGGTGGGAGGAGTCCCATACTCCCTCTCTCTTTGGCCCATCAACAAGACCTTGACCCCAACTCCCACCATATGTCCACGCCCGACCATCGAAATTTGGCTTCCCCGTGGTGGGAGCAGAGTGCCACGCGCTCGTGCTCACCTCCCCACTAGTTAACACCCCATATGGGTGGGTCTCAGTGGACATTAATAACCACAATCATCATCAATTAGAAAGTAAGTTATAATTAGGTTATAGAATTAAGGCCAACCTTTTTAATAATAGTTTTTTGTGTTTATTGATTTCATATTAATAAGAATCTAGAATCAAAATTTCTCTTCACAAAGTCTTTCCTAACGATGAACCATAGTGTTCTAGTCTAGAATGTTGAAATTTAAAATGGATGTAACATTTTTAAAAGTCTCTCTAAACAAAGGGATATATCATCAATAATCCCAACAAAACCTAACTAATAAAAAGTATAATGTGTTGGGGTGGCAGGTGCGGGGGGGAGTCTTCTTGATCCCGAAGGAAATATGATAGGTACATTCGCTTGGGGATTGGGGAATGTATCTAACAATGTCACTAAGGTGTATGCCTTATGGAAAGGTGTTTGCATTGCCAAAGAATGAGGTGTCACTCAAATGGTGGTTTTTCTAGATTCAATGATGGTTGTCTGAGTGATCATCAAGAAAGCGCAAAACAACATTAATGTATTCAACAAAACTATATCTCGCACCCTCCCTCTTATCAAAGGTTTTGAAAATTTTAGGATTTTCCACAAAAAAAAGGACCTAAATGCACAAGTGGATCATTGCGATAAGGTTGGGTCGAATTTGGGGCTAAACACTATAGAGTTTAATGGAATTAGGGGGGTGCATCCCATCCCATAGCTCGAGGTCTCCTCCATAAATCTTGTCGACATGTGCAGATGATTTGGTTTGTCATTTGTTATGTACTCCCGCTCACACACTTGCAGTATTACGGTGTTGGGATGGCTATTCAATTTGCTTCATTCTAGTTCGACCTTTTATGTGAGCCTTCTACGGTAATGGATTGTTTATCCTTGGTATCTGGGAGGGTTTCTTGGCTACTTGCTTCTGTTGGGGTGTTGTTTCTTTGGGACTGGTTGCAGTTTCCTGGTAGTGGTGGTGCTCACTCGATGTTGAATTTGTTGGAGTACAGGTACAAGTATATTCTCGTGTTCAAGCATCCACCTTCTAGTTTTGGTAATGTCCATTCCTTATTTTGTGTGGTTCCTCTCAACTCTGTTGAAATATCATTTTTTATTGTCTTCTATAAATTCGGTATCGGTGACCCCTTGCCAATATCTGGGTGGTGGGAAATTTCTGGTTGTTGGTTTTTTAGCACAGAGATGGACTATCACTGGATCGATTTCAAGAGAATTCTCAGGCACAATGAGGATATATCCCAGACCAATAGCTTTGCGCTCCAAATAATTTTGATTAAGTTGGGGAAAATGGAACAAGTGATGGTCTCCTTGAGGAACCTCTTAGAATTTCAGATAAGTTAAATTGACGTAATGGAACTTGACATCCAACAAATTAAATCTATTATTCTCCCTCGGTATTCGGCCTCTGCCTCAATCAATCAAGGTGTTGTCGCTTCCCCTTGCAAAGGTAGCATAGTCAATGGCTTTAAATACCTCAGCACAACACCCATGGACACTGAAGATGGAACGCTCCAGCATGCCAGGGTTTTGGAAATTCAGGATTTTTCCTCCTCTCGTGAATGAATGTATTTCAAGACTCTTTTTCTTTTAGGGCGGTTTGTTAAAAAGGTCATTAGCGTGTCTGAGTGGGAAGTTGATATAGACAGAGCTCCATCCTTTGTTCTTTATGTTTTGGAATCATTTATAGGCCTTGAGCCATTTTTACCGATTGTATGACAGTTGTTTGCCTCAACGCAACCTTTTTTATCAATATATAAAGTTCAGTTTCTTGTGTGTGTGTGTGTGTGTGTGTGTGTGTGTGTGTGTGTGTGTGTGTGTTCTAAGATTTGACGATCAATTTCTTCCCACATATGTCATCCTCAAAAATCAAAAGAAATCATTCTTTACATAACCCATCCACATATTCATTTTTTTTTATCATTCATCTTAAATTTTATTACAGTTCTAGAAAGGATTTTTAGGCTCTGCAAATCCTTCCTATTTTGATCTCCCAATCCATTAATGGAGGCCCCCGCCAATAGAGGATCCGTCTCCTCTTATCAAAACATTGTGGTCGGCAACCCTGGACTCTCACCTGTACCCTTGACTCCACAAGCTCTCCCAGGCCAATGGACACAGAAAAGACAAAAGGGACCAAGGAAACCCTGCCAAGTCTAGATCCCATCCCAGTTCAGAACCTATGGACCTAGAAAGCTGATAAGAAAATCCAATTGTCCTGCATCCCACGAGAAAGGAAATTTCGTAGTACGAAATCTTGTCACCCCTATTAGGGGAGGATATTCAATACATTCAGGACAATGCCCTCATTTGCAAATTCATGGGCCTTTGGCCTTCCAATAAATATCTCACATGGTGGATCAAAACTCAATGGAATCCCAAAGGAGAGGTTACCCTCAAACTGGGATCCAAAGGATTCTTCATGACCATTTTCAACCTGGCGGAAGACCGGGAAAGGGACTTCCAAGGAGGACGATACTTCTTCAAATTCGTCGGCCTCTATATGAGGATCTGGAAAGAGAAATTCAGCCTGGAAAAGGAGGACTTCACCGCAACCCCAGTTTAGATCAAATTGTACTCGCTCACGCAGAATTATTGGCTTATGGAAATTCTAGAGGGTATAGGGAACACGCTTGGTTCCTTTGTCAGGATTGCAGAAGCCACCCTCCAAGGCCACTACACCTCCTTCACCCGGATCTATGTCTACCTCAATGTCTATAAAGCTTTTCCTGCCTCAATTTGCCTCAGATATAGAGAAGTAGACTGGCTTCGGACCTTGGATTATGAGCACATTCCCTTTCACTGCCGAAAATGACAAGCTCATGGGCACCTTTTCCAGGAATGTCCCCTGAATAAGCAAGTTGAACCCACATCCCACTCGGAGAAAGACAAGGCAGGGTTTGAAAAAGTCCAGGCCAAATGTAACGCCAAAAGAAAAATACCCACCCGGCCCAACCAAAAAGGCCCTCACATCAGCAACAGTTTTGACTCCCTCAGCCACCTACATGAGAAAGAAGCCCCTGGTCCAAACCCCTAGGTTGAAACCCAACAAATTGTCCAACCTGGGATGGAAAAGGCCCTTACAATCCCTAGTAATACCTCCCCTCTAAAACCATACCCCCAGCCTCAAAACCATGATGAAACAATGATCCCCTCTGATTCCCCAAAGGCGAAGTAGGAAGATCTAGAAGATATGGATTTGGAGGAGCTATATCTATAGGGCATATCAGCAGCATGCGAATGAAAAGAGGAACACTTAATACTAGACCAACAAATAAGATTACTGCAAAGTGCTTTGATTAAATCGAGGAACAAAGAGAAGGGAACAACGACCCAAAAAGGTAAGAACACTGGAACTGCTTCTCTAAGAAGCAAAAATAATTCCATCAAATATATTATTAAGGCTCCCAAAGATGAAAAATAAAAAGAGGAAGGCCCTCCAACAAGCAACTCTTACAAGAACTGGGAGAACTCCTTCTAAATTCTGGAAGGATAAAGAGAATGGCAGAAAAATTATCCTCCCATCCCCAACCTTCTCAATGAAATACATCTCTTAGAACGTTAGGGGCCTTAACATCCCTAGTAAGCAAAGATGCTTAAAGACCCTGTTATCTGAGGAAAACCCTCAATCGGGATGTTACAAGAAACCAAATGCTCTTCCACAACCATGGAAAAAATGGTAGTCAAATGATGGAGAAGTTGCAATGTCATAGCTATATATGTAGAAGGAGCTTCAGGCAACTCGGCCATCCTCTGGAACTGCAACAAAATTACCCCTCTCCTCTTTCTTCACCACCCGCCACTCCATAACTTCCAAATTCCAACCAATTGGCTCCGACTATTCGGGATACTTCACTAATGTTTACACCCCTCACCCCTTGCAGGAGAAACTTTCCTTCCTGCACTCCCTTTCTCATTTGGCTCCCCTCATAGAAAGTTATCCTTGGTGTTGAAGGAAAATCTCCCTGCGGAAAAGTAGATCTCCTCAAAGAGCTAGACTCTTAACTCTAAGACAGAAAGTGCTTATCATGGTCACTGACTTCCTTTTAGATCTAGGTGGACTAGTGTGTGAGAAGGAAGGAGAAGAGGAGTACCTTTAATCGATGTTTGTCCCTGCACGCTCCGAGTTGAGCTCCAATCTTTCGCTCCTCGATAAACCCTGTAGACAAACAAAGTACGACCACTTCCTACTCTATCAAGATTAGTCTGAAATAGGTCTATCTACTAAAAAGACAAATTCATGTGAGATTGAACACGAATTAGAAAGAAACAAGCCAAGCAAATTATATTAATGAGGACAAAACATTGCTTACAGCCATAGATGAATTGCAGCAGTTTCGTCAAGTCCTCCTTGTCTACCCCTTTCTCAAAAGATCCACGATCTGAATGGTGATAGCTTCACCGATTGCTCCCTATGATATCATAGGTCTCTTGCCTCCAAAATATCTCTATTCTAGCACCACTTATAAGATCATAAGTTTGGTGTGATTCTCCCTTTTCCCTCCCCTTTTACCATTAGAAAGCTTGCTTATATAGCCTTGGAGAGGCTTTAACCACTTGAGATATCCTTGAGGAAGTTGAGGATTTTCCTCCTTTAGTTGAGGATCTGCCCTAAGAACATGGCTAGACTAGGGATTCGAGCTCAACTGCCTTCTAAGAATGAAAAGATCCTTCCCCCATTCATCTCAACAACTCAAATGTTGCCTAAAATAGGTAGTGTTCCCTCAAAAAGGCCATCAGAGTGCTACAGAGCTCCCCAGTAGGCTTAAGGGGGGCGCCAGCGCTCCCTCAAAAGGGCCAAAAGAGCTTTATAATGCTCCCAGGCAGTGTAAGGGGGAGCGCCAATGCTCCTAGAAGAGGTATAGGGGAGCACTCTCCTTCAAAACTTAGTTTTGAGGTGCTTTCAGATGGAAAAAGGTTTGTAAGCCTGTTGACTCACTTCTCCTCTTCCAAATCAAATGTTTGAGGTGTTTCAAGTGTCCTTCTCATGTCGTTATAGGCATGACATAGGCATCATGGCAGTATGCTTCCCTGACACGTGTGACACTTGTGAGCAAAAAGTGACACTTGTGAACCTTGTAATGACGACACTTGCGACACTATCAAAGTGAGTATTTTCGATGTGTAACAGATTGCCCCCCAAAGTATGAAGTTAGAAGACAGGAACTGATAACTGAAATGCTTTGTAGACTTTCAAGCAAGGGTATAAACGCAGAGAACCTAACAAAAGCTGCACACAAACATCCAACAAATATTATGACATGTTTCAAACCCAAGGTAGGCATACCTATGCTTGGGTGATAAAGACTTGCAAGGTATGGCCGCCATAAAATACACTGCGGATCCATAATTGTATTGATAAAAGGTATAGCCACTGAGGATACAATGTGGATCTATACTCTTATGACCTAAACTGATCATAGCCATGAAGAATACATAGTGGATCTATGAGATGACAAGACATAGCCACGACCAATACAAAGTGGATCTATGTAACAGTATATGTGTCATTGTTCAAGAGAAACTCCTTCGCAACCTGGGCAAAGTACATATCAGAGTGATCACTCAACCCAGGGTATTCTTACCGATCCTGATGTAGTACGAATCTAACCATGTGAATAGATGTCCTGATGTTGAACATGGAAGAAACCACTTGATTACCGGTCAATGATGTAAATCGTTAACAAGCGCGAGGGAAATCACCATTAATGTCAATGGTCCCCAAGGTACTCTAGTACATTCCAACGAATGTGAATAGATGAGCTGGAGTCGAACAACCGTGAAATCATCCGATCAGAGGTCAGTGATGTAAACCCACTGTCGGACGTGAGGAGGCCTGCCATTGAGGCATGCAGGTCCCAAAGTACTAACCGGTTTCTAAGTCTAGTTCCTGGATAATGTGTTGAAGTTGACAGGAATAGGCTCGTCGAAGGAGGGCCTTGATGTATCCCCCGTCAACGACATGAAACAGACACAGAGATGTAATTGGTCGATCAAATGAACATGGACTGACACGGGTATTGAGACAAGATATTTTTGATAGCTGACTCTCGAGGTGGATACTTCCCTTGAACACTGAGGCACGACAGTAGAAACATGTCATGGACCAAAACTTGATGAGGCAGTGGATGTTGTGACTTACGTCAGGTGACCCAAAGGAGTGAAAGAAACTCAAAGGATTGGCTCAGTGCAAAGGTTCAGCAGATTATAATGCGTGCAAAAGACAAAGTGTCGTGTTCAAGGGCGACTCTAAGAGTTACTTGGTAATGTTCTCAAGAAACTGTTTGGCTTGCTTCTTTCAATTTTTTTCCCCATCCAGATAGACAAGTACCTCTTTTTAATTTAACGAGCTCAAGGAGGATAAAACATGCTCGATATAACTCACCTTCGGTAAGTTCCTCTTCCTTTGTTTAATGAACTGGAAGAAGTAAGGGTTCGGTCCCGTACGGGCCTATCGATGTTTATTTTAGCGAGTCCAAAGACAGAAAACTCGAAGGTTTTTCATGATTATAGAGTCTGGAAAAACACTTAAAAGAGAACTCTCTCAGTTCCTTTTTCATAAAGTAGTCTGACGAGACCGAAAAAGAGATAAACTATCGCTCAACGGACATTTTCTTCAAATACTTTAACAAGCGTGAAAAGAAAAAGGTCGCTCGATAATCTTTTCATCTTTAGAGAGTCTGAAAAGAACTTAAAGATGACTCCAATGTTGTCCTTTTTCGTAATGTTAGTCTCGCGAGGCCGAAAGAGAGATAAATTATCACTCGAAAGACGCCCTTTCAAACCATTTAACGAGTGGGAAAGGAATCAAGATCACTCGGCAATATTTTCATGTTTAGAGAGTCTGAAAAGAGCTTAAATGAGACTCCAGGGGGTTCCTTTTTCTTGTATCCATACAAGTCCGAAAAAGAGATAAAAGTCTACCTGGATGCATTCTCATGTATTTACGAGCATGAGAAAGAACAAAGACTAAGATCAGTATGCCCCCATCTTGAAAGTTGGTGGCTTAGCTCCATAATGATCAGCAAAGTCTGGAGACATGCCCTCCAAGCTTCGATTCATTCACCGAAGGATAAGGGTGGATGAAAAGAAGGTTCAAGAGAGGTGATTGTTTTATTTTTTAACGAGATTGACACAGGAAAAGAACTATGCTCAGGGCCTCGGTTTCATTTTTTAACGAGCTTGCCACAGAGAAGAGAAACTATGCTCGTGGTTTCATCCAGATCATGGCTTCTGAGAGGATAACGCTCTGGAAGGATACCATGTCAAGGGAAAAAACTCGGTCATGGCCTCCAAGAGATCTTCATTGGATGGAAGATAATCACTCTGGAAGGAACACATGTCAAGGGTTGTGACAATAGTAAGGAGAGCAGGCTCCAATAATCCTACCGAAGAAATCACCATGTCCACTACCAGATCCAAATCGTCGGAAGTTGAAAGCATAGGAGATGATGAAAGATCAACACCAGGAGGGGAGATAGACGGTATATCTGCCCGAATTTCTTCACAAGGGGGAAGAAAAGAGGATCGGTGACGGTTATTATCCTAAGGTAACTTGGCAATGCGAAACATTTCCGGAATAGATGCATCCGAAGGAAAAGTTGGGGAAATGTAGTCGATCGCAAACGACAAGGAACTCAACCGTGATTGCATCGAGGAACTGTCAAGTGCCAATAGATGTTGGGCATTCGACGAGGGAGAAGCGAATTGGGTATAAACATATGATGTTTTGGCTAGACTAAGTGGCACAGTGTCACTTAGTGCATCAAATTCCAATGGACAAGGTACAATCCGAGGGTCAGGTGATCCCAAAGATTGATAAGCCACGATCGAAATCATATCGACAGTGGCAATGTGATGTGTAGTCGGTGGAAGTGGTGTAGGGAAGGTACCCATGAGGCTAGAATCTTTCAGTAAGCCAACACCAACGCTTTCATACGTGATCTTGTGGTCTCCCAAGAAAGGAATATTGTTGGTAGCAGGAGCGCGAGCATCGGTCGTGCAGAAATCCAACTGATCAGCAGTGACAATTTTCCCCTGGTGAGGAAATTGTACACATCGAAAGACTGACGAGGCAACGACAGTCATAGCATAAAACCAACTTCTTCCAAGTAACAAGTTGTAATCGAGGGGAGCATCAACCACCTCGACATCAACAGTAACAGTTTTTCCACCCAATTGGATGAGCAGGGACTGTAAAAACCCATGGGGATGAAAACCTCGCCCATCGAAGATGCGTAACATCATTGGGGATTTGTTGAGTGCTGGTGATTTTAAACCTTTCCAACACGCTGAATACATGACACAAGTTGAGGCTCCCTCATTCAGAATAGTTCGATGGATTTGTTGATTGTGAACAACAACATCAACCTGGAAATCAAGTTGGTGGGAGAATTGAGACACATAATTATCCAGGTTAAACATGATCTGATTGGACGAATCGGGATCAACAGCACCAAGAGCGGCCAAGAGCGTTTTACATTGACTGGGGCAGTGTTGTAGAACTTCTAACGCATACATAGCACACGATGCTTGAGCCAAATATTCAACAATGTTGTAGTTTTGGGCAGCATGTGAACTAGGATTAAAGGTAGCTTTGCGGATAGTGCTCTTAGGAGGACGTAAGATAGAGTTGAACGTGGGTTTCTCAATCTGAAGTGGTCCAGACGGAGGATTAACCAATGGAAGACTAACAGAGGATGATGATGGATCTGGTAAAGTGTCGGCACCCTTAGTGTCTTTTCCTTTGTCAGGGTTACCTGGTGTGTCGTAGGTCTTAGAGAGAGTGGTCAAATTAATCCCATTAAACATATAAATATGTGCACTCGACGAGGCCTCATCATTAGGATCGCTAGAACTGCCCCCAAGAGAGGGGGTTTGAGCAACCATGGATTGCTGTTGCGGAAAAGGTTGAGTAAGCACAGCGGGTTGTGACTTCCCTTGGAACATTTTAGCCACTTCATTACGAAGTGGACAATCTTGAGTGTAGTGATCGTCACCACAAATGATACACGGGAATTTCAATTTCCGTTGTGGTTGATTTTCGGTAGCAAGTGTTTGATTCTTGGGTTGTTCATTATTATTTTTCGATTTATTCTTTGTCTTCTTTTTACCTCCGGATTGTTGTGAAGGGGAAAATTGAACTGCATTCTCCTCAGAGATCTGAGTTTGGGGGGAGGTAGCGAAGGGTGTAGTTGATTTGGATTTGACGGAACCAATAACACCATCCACATGAGATGAGGATGATGGCTTAGAAGGATCGGTATTAGCACGAGCAGCATTCGGAAGCAAATCATACAAAGTACCAAACTGGGAATAAACCAAATCTAAGTATTGAGCCCGAGCGATGGCTTGTTCCTCTGTGACTGCACTACCCATGGTGACATCGCGAGCGATCGGGGGTAACAGTGATTTAGTAAACCATTCCGCCAAGAGCATGTCAGGAATGACTGCCTTGATCATCCTTTGTCGTCGCCTCCACTCATAAATATGGTCAGAGATATGCACAGAGTTAGTTTGACGAAGGGAGGTCAAGAGTTCAGTACCCATCTCGTAGCGAATAGGCAGTTGAAAGTGCGTGAGGAAAGACATGGCAAGGGAATTGAAGTCATGAAAAGAAGCACGTGGTAGTTTGATATACCACTTTACTGCCGAAACTGGTAAGTGTCTGCTGAAAAAGACGCAAACGTACAGAATCATCCATGAGGGAGTTTGATGAACACCACAAATGGAAAGTCATCACATGGTTGTTTGGATCTTCACCAGGGTTTCCGTCAATTTTCAGAATATCAGAAGGAAGTTTAGCTGGAATGACTGGCCAAACCGGTGAATGAGAAATAGGATCATTAGTTAACCGAGACAAGTCTGGGAGATCCAGAGTCGCAAGGAAAGGTAGTTGTCGGTTAATGTGTGAATGATATTGGTGTGGCATAGGAACACCAGTAGGACCATAGACTGGGTTAGGTGGATAGTTGTACTTAGTAGGTCCTCCTATGTACGGTTGTTGTTGGCCAGGGTAAGAAGGATTCGATGGTGCATGAGAAACATGGGCATAACCCGGTGGGTTCTGAACATTATAGGCCGAGTGATTTATTTGCCCGTGAGGAGGATAAACATTCTGGCCTTGAGAATGGTAAGGAGTAGATCCTGGAGGCGGATACACATGAGGCCCATAAGGAGGATAAGACTGTGGTCCCGGAGAACTCCAGGTGGTGTTTTGGATACCACCCGGATAAGATTGCCCGTAAGATGTTCTGGAAGGGACGGGATTGGATACTCCTCCTAGTGGGTTATTATACAAGTGCCCCCCCAACGTGGGGTTGAGTAAAAGTGCCTCCTGAAGATACTCCCCAGGATTGTGAAGGGTTTTCAGCAAACGATGGTTGCCCCCCTGCCAGTGGTGGATGTATGACCGGGGTTTGATTGGAAAACGGAGGTTTCCCTCAAGGAGGAGCATGAACAGGGGGTTGTCCCCCGAGAGGGGCAGGCCCGCCATGGAAAGGTAGTCCTCCAGGAGGGAAAGGTATGTTGGATGGTGGTTTCCCTCCAGCCGGTTGTGTTTGGCCAGCAGGGGTCTGCATTCTCAGGTGAGAAGATGTCCCAGCAGGATCATGTGGAACATGCGGTGTTGTAGAGTAAAAACTTGTAGAAATAGAGGTAGAGATTGAAGTTCTTTGGGGATGAGTAGAGGTGATGAGTCCAACATTAGGATGGACTTGTGTTGGCATAGCAGTAGGGTGAATAACCTGATCGACTGGGTGATTCATGGTTTGACCGGATGGTCCTGGTTCACTAGGAGGGTCATGAGGAGGAAAGGGTTGTCGAATAGATTCAAAATTCTCATAGAGATCGTGTCCCGATGAAGTCCTCCATACAGAATGAGCAGGTGTGGGATTGGTTGCTACTACAGTGCTAGGACGAACATGAGTCCTATACTCATCACCAAAGAGTGGTTCCGTGGATCCCATATATGTTTCGGTAAAGATCTTCTCCGGTAATCGTGGGACTTCTTCATCTATGACGTTCCCAAGGGAGTCTAAACGAACCAAAAGTGGTTTGAGAGGAGTTACCGACACAGGTGTGGTGGGATTTTCAACCGTGCCCAAAGCGTCTTCTACATTATCTAACGGGGGAGCAATAGCACTTCCGGCGTCAGATAGATTTTCTACCTCTCTACGGTAGTTGTCTTCTGGAGGGTTAGAAGGTAAGGGTTGATAGCCTTCCGGAGGTAGCCCTTGCATCCTACGTGATCGGCGAAGACCTTTATCGTCTACGAGCTCAATTGTGGAGAATAACAGATCACACTGAAAATCTAGGGCCAATTAACAAAAAGAAACAGCATGCGCTAAGAAATCTAGGAATCAACCAAGCAGACAAAACTTCTCTCGATGATCGTACTAGTTGGTGATGAAATCCAACGTCGCGTGATCAAGTCGAGAAGGGGATGGGATATGGTGGAACAGTTACAATGGAAACCTGCTTAATGGACTTACGCCTTGGTGCAAGCTTCCACGCAGTAATTGTGGATTTACCCTCCAAGGAGCCCGAGTGAGTTTGACCAATGTCTG
>JZKD02S0410526.1:106806-117064 GCA_000966675.3 Picea glauca | reverse complement strand
AGGAGCCCGAGTGAGTTTGACCAATGTCTGTTCCAGGTACAGTGAGACTTCCCTTCACCGTCACCTTGTGTAAGTCCCTAAATATTATGGCAACTAAAGATACCAATTCGCAGTGAGTCCCTGGGCGGGTACAGTCGACAGTCCGATCCAGAACGTATGGGCAGGATAACAAGTCTGAAATCAAACCTAAAGTCTCCCACACATAATCATGGGTATACCTCCAAGTGACCCCCAATATACGATCCGACCACTACAAACATTTGAACCATGGAGGGATAATCTTCGTAACTCACCCGAATGTGACCTCGTGCGTAACCCCTGTGTGAGAGGGGGATCCCAAAAAAACAATACAACAATTGGATTTGACTCTCCCTAACTCAAGATGCTACTGTTTGTTTTGAAAACTTTGGAGAGTTGTACTCACAGCCTAATCCAAAGTGCTAACCCTAGTCTACTATTGGTGGAAGATCCTAAAAACAAAAATGTTCTAGATAATTTTTAATTAGTGTTCATTTTATAGTTGTTCTTTACTCGAAGGGTGCATGGAAGTGAAACTAATGGAATGATGACTCAATGCCCAAAAAGATGCATGAAAGATGATAAGAAGTCGTTTCTTTTCAATGAACACCTATTTAAGGGAAAGAGAAGGAGTCATTTTCACTTTCAAACACTAATATGAAAAATCCTCTATCAATTGGTTCTCAATCGAATCCAATGCAACGCTAAAACATTTTCGAAAAATGCCTTCTAATATGCAAATCAAGCACTAATATGTGTCTTTATCGTTTGTATGTGAATGATAACTAATTCAATTTGAAAGACTTCTCCTATCAACTACCTTTTCAGATCAAGGAAATTCAGACAAGCATGATCAAATTTTGCATACACAACAGACACCCTCTTGCTGTGATTGAAGCAAGAAGTAAACAGAGAACAAAAATAACAATGCAAAAACCAAACAATTCACACAAAAAATGAAGTGTTCAAAGAACAATGACCTTCAAAAAACCAAGTGAGAAGAGTCACAGACTTCAGATGTCCTTCACCGGAGTTCCCGCTCAGTCGGATAGGAGAGGAAAAAAGCAGCGGATCGATTTCAAGCTCTCAACAGCAAAAACTCAAAAGAATGAAGAAGGGCATAAAATATGAACAATAAGGTGTTTACTTCTCAGGAGGAAGCATGTCAAAGGTCAAAGGAAGAATCATTGAATCACAAAGCATCCCAGCAAACAAAAAAACAGGGTTTGGACCTCCAAAAATTGCAATTTTTGAAGAGATTTTAGGCAAAAAGGGTTGGCGCTCTGGTATAG
The DNA here is from genome assembly GCA_000966675.3 of Picea glauca. NCBI lineage: Eukaryota > Viridiplantae > Streptophyta > Pinopsida > Pinales > Pinaceae > Picea > Picea glauca. The sequence goes on along the minus strand of JZKD02S0410526.1, from coordinate 115,754 downwards.
GGGCCACCAAAGCATTATAAAGCTCTGTCCAATAGCTTAAGGGAGCGTCGACGCTCTGCTAACAAGGCAGGGGAGCATTGGAGTCCTAAAACTCAGAAAAGTCCAAAAAACCCAAAATTCAGTCAAATTTTGACAATCATGTTGAGTGTGATGGGGTAAAGAATCAATCAGCAAGTGCAATCAGATATGAAGGGGTGAGCAAGGTCAGAAAACAACCAAAGGGAAAGACAAGGTCTATGAGGAAGATCAAAACTAAAAGTTTGATTCAAACTCCCCAGTGGAGTCGCCAGTTTCTGTCGAAGGAAAATCTCCCTACGGACAAGTAGATCTCCTCAAAGAGCTAGACTCTTAACTCTAAGACAGAAAGTGCTTATCATGGTCACTGACTTCCTTTTAGATCTAGGTGGACTAGTGTGTGAGAAGGAAGGAGAAGAGGAGTACCTTTAATCGACGTTTGTCCCTGCACACTCTGAGTTGAGCTCCAATCTTTCGCTCCTCGATAAACCCTGTAGACAAACAAAGTACGACCACTTCCTACTCTATCAAGATTAGTCTGAAATAGGTATATCTACTAAAGAGACGAATTCATGTGAGATTGAACACGAATTAGAAAGAAACAGGCCAAGCAAATTATATTAATGAGGACAAAACATTGCTTACAGCCATAGATGAATTGCAACAGTTTTGTCAAGTCCTCCTTGTCTACCCCTTGCTCAAAAGATCCATGATCTGAATGATGATAGCTTCATCGATTTCTCCCTATGAGATCATAGGTCTCTTGCCTCCAAAATATCTCTGTTCTAGCACCACTTATAAGATCATAAGTTTGGTGTGATTCTCCCTTTTCCCTCCCCTTTTACCATTAGAAAGCTTGCTTATATAGCCTTGGAGAGGCTTTAACCACTTGAGATATCCTTGAGGAAGTTGAGGATTTGCCTCCTTCAGTTGAGGATCTACCCTAAGAACATGGTTGGACTAGGGATTCGAGCTCAGCTGCCTTCTAAGAATGAAAAGATCCTTCCCCCATTCATCTCAACAACTCAATTGTTGCCTAAAATAGGTAGCGCTCCCTCAAAAAGGCCATCAGAGCACTACAGTGCTCCCCAGTAGGCTTAAGGGGGGCATCAGTGCTCCCTTTATAACGCTCCCAGGCAGTGTAAGGGGGAGCGCCAGTGCTCCTAGAAGAGGTATAGGGGAGCACTCTCCTTCAAAACTTAGTTTTTGAGGTGCTTTCATATGGCAAAAGGTTTGTAAGCCTGTTGACTCACTTCTCCTCTTCCAAATCAAATGTTTGAGGTGTTTCAAGTGTCCTTCTCATCTCGTTATAGGCATGACATAGGCATCATGGCAGTATGCTTCCCTGACACATGCGACACTTGTGAGCAAAAAGAAACACTTGCGAACCTTGTAATGACGACACTTGTGACACTATCAAAGTGAGTATTTTCGATGTGTAACACTTGGATCATAGGGGGATACTTCAACCTCATAACCTCTCTCTCAGAGAATAGTGGCGGCTTACACTGCTTGGAACAAGACTCTGAATAATTCAAAGAAACCATTGGTGACCTTGGCTTGGTAGATTGGGAAACTTCAAATGGTACCTTCACCTAGAGAAATCATAGAGCTAGCCACCACCACATAGCCTCCCACTTAGATTGCTTCCTTCTCTCATAATCCCTTCTCCTCATAAACTTTGCCTTAGAAGCCACCATTCTCCCCTATCATGGATTAGACCATTGGCATGTCTCCCTCTCAGTTGACATCCCAACTACCCCCAAGAACTGTCCCTTCCACTTTGAATCCTTCGGGCTATCATATTCCTCCTTTCGCTCCAAATTTCCCTCTTGGTGGAAGGCAGCGGCAGTCAACTCGGGCTCCCTGATGTACAGACTCCAGCAATAATTGAGGAACCTAAAACAAAGAATCAAGGAATGGAATAAATCAGAATTTGGCAACATAAGCCAAGACAAACACCAACTTCAAGCAAGAATGAAACAAAACCAACAACATATGATAGCCTATGGGTGCTCTTTGGAGCTAGTTGAGGAAGAAATCTTTCTCATGGTCCAGATAGCAACTAGAGAAAAGCGAGTGGAAATTCTGTGGAGAGAGAAATCTAGAATCCAGTGGCTTCAAGGAGGTGAGAGAAACACCAAGTTTTTCCACAACTCGATGATACAAAGGAGACACCAGAACAAAATCGTCTCTCTAAAATACCAACAAGGCAACAAAGTCAACAACCATTGAGACATCCAATCCAAGCTCCTACAATATTACAGAACTCTTATGCAAGAAACACAACTAAATAAAATGGCTTCCATCAAAAGGATTACTCAGCATATTCCTAAACTGATAAATGCAAACCACAATGAAGCCCTAATGAGGCCAATCAAATGGAAGAGGTAGAGCAAGTGATCTGGGAAATGTCGAAAGAGAAATCTTTAGGACCGGATGGATTCATAGTGGACTTCTACCAAGCTTGTTGGTCGGTAATAAAAAATGAAGTTTGGGAAGCAGTGGACGACTCCAAAAAATTCAAAAAATCCCTCCCAACGTTCAACGTCAACTTACTTTCCCTCATCCCTAAAGAGTACAAGGTAGAAACCCCCCATAAATTCTACCTTATTTCCCTCTACAATGTCATCTACAAATTGATTTCCAAAATCATTGCGAACAGACTGAAACCCCTCCTCCCCTCTCTCATCTCCCCAGAGCAGACAGGCTATGTAGAAGGAAGACAAATCCTAGACATCATCATCCTCATGCATGACCTCATCCACTCTCTCCACTCCTCCAAGAAGCCCGGAATACTCATCAAACAAGACCTCTCCAAAGCCTTTGACAGGCTTAACTGGACTTACATCCTCAGTATTTTGGTTATGTTTGGGTTCAGTGAAACCTGGATACAATGGATTTACTCTCTGCTCTCCTCAACCTTATTTTATATCTTGGTCAATGGCTCCTCCTTTCTGACCTTATCCCCCTCCAGAGGCATTCGTCAGGGAAACCCCCTCTTGCCTTTCCTCTTCGTCCTAATGGTAGAAGGCTTGGGAAGAGCCATCAAGGCAGAAGTGAAGACCGGAAACTGGAAAGGGATTTCTCTCCATGGAGAAGAATCCCCAGCCTCACATCAACAATTTGTGGATGACAACATGCTCATGGCCTCTCCAATTTTGAAAGAAGCACTAACAATCAATCAAGTCCTCAATGACTTCTTTGAAGCCTCTGGTATGTGTGTCAATGAAGAGAAATCCAACATCTACTTCTTCAACACCCCCCAACCAATCAAACAACACCTATCAGGTCTCCTAGGGTTCCAACCTAGCAAGCTTCTATCCAACTACCTGGGATTTCCCCTCACAGAAAACTCCCAAAAGAGAAAATTTTGGGAGGACCTCCTAGACAAGATGGCAAAAAAGTTGGGAAATTGGGCTTTCCCCTCACTCAACATAGCCAATTGTCTCATCCTCATCAAATCGGTCCTTCAACCACTGCATGTCTATCGTCTCTCAGTTATAGCAGCCCCAAAATATATTCCCAGAGCAATGAGGAATCTCCGAAGATATTTTCTATGGAGGAGCACAAAGACAAAGAAGAAATGGGCCCTAGTAGCGTGGGAAACAACCCGTCTTCTAAAACTCAAAGGTGGTCTAGGCTTGAGAGATCCAGAAACCCTCAGCCACACCCTAGGGGAAAAGATATGGTGGTTTTGGCTAAATAACCCCCATTCTCAATGGGCCAGATTCTATAAAATCAAATATGTGCAAAATTAGCAAACCAGTCAGATTATCAGAATGAACAATGCCCCCCCGGGTTCAAGCCTCTGGAACCTAGCCTGGAAAAACCGACACTTAATTCAAGAGAATTGCTTTTGGGAAATCAATAATGGAATGGACGCTCTTTTATGGGAGGATGCCTGGCAACAACTCCCCAAACTTGCAGACCAACCCTCTCTTCTTAGACTCCAATCTGAAATGATATCCCATAATAAGACCAGAGTTGTGCAATACTAGGTTGAAGAAACAACTCCCAGTCGTTGGAGGAATTGGCTCCCCTTCCAAAGATGGAGTGGAGAAATAGATAGCATCATTATAAAGGATTTCCTAGATGATATAAACAAAAGGAAAATATGTAGCTTCGATCAACAGGATAGGATAATACGGGGCACCAACTCTTTGAGAACTTTCTCAATGAAAGAAGCCTATGAGATCACCGCCAAGAACAACAAGTCTCCTCAGGCTCAAATCTGGGTCAAGATTTGGAAACAAGGACTCTGGCTGAAAATCTCAACCTTCCTCTGGTTGCTAGCCCTAAACAGAGCCCTCTCTTGGGACAACCTATGTAAATGGGGGTTCTTTAGCCCCTCGCGATGCCCTCTATGCCAGAGGCACGAGGAAACTGTTGAGCACCTCTTCAACACATGCACCTACATTGAAAATATCTGGACCCTTCAGGCGCTCCTCTTTAGGCACTCAGGCCGCATCAGAAGCTCCATAAAAGAAACCCTTGAACAATAGCCCTCACCTTTAATGATAAACCCCATATTCAACCGAGCGTGGATACTCTTACCAGGGTTTCTCACCTAGGAATTCCGGAAGGAGTGCAACCACAGGGTCTTCATGTTGAAAAGTCAACAAGAAATGTGTGTCTAATTTATTTTTCCCTTAAATAAATTGGAAAATAAATATTAATCTATTATCTCATAATTACTTGATATAATTAACTGAAATGGAAAATCAGTTAACTATAGGAAATTCGAGTTCAAAGGTTGACTGGTGGGACATCCAAGTCGAATTAGTTGTAATTGAGTGACTTGAAGTTGTAACAGAGTTGGATGTGTAGTTATGTGAATTGTGAAGTAGTTTAACTCAGTTAAGTGAGTTAAGCTCAGTTGTACTAGTTGTAACTGAACTTACACTAGTGAGATTTCAGTGAATTAATTATTAATTAATTCATAATCAGTGATCCCACATGCAACTGAAGATTTACCATTGTTAACTACATGCATGTCAGATCTAGTGGAGACCTAGTTGAGATAACATGTGAAAGGGACAATTTGGCTATCAGTTGTGATTTTAGTGAAGTGCACTCATGAAATCACACACACAGTGGATGTTCCCATGAGCAATGCGTGGCCTAGGCAAGAGGAATTCGAATCATTTGCAGGCTTACCATTAGCAAGGATTGCGCAAAGGAGGTATGTTGTCTGGAGGCAGAGAATTGGCACCTGTATTTGTTGATTTTTGTATGACAGTGTGAGATGGTTGTATTGTACTAAGAGCTCTTGGATTAGAGTTTTGTGTGAGATTGTTTCATGATCCATGATATACATAATATATGATAGTGGGGTTTTTAGATTTATGCTTTCCCGGTAAAACATATGTGTTATGTGCAATTGATCTTTCTTCTTGATATTGCAATTGGCTATCGTGTTTTAAATTCCGCAAGAATATTTGTAGAAGCGGTTATGTATTTAACTGTGGCATATAATTGTTAGATCAGAAGAATCCAGGCAATACATAATTTGTATTGAAATTTCTACATGGTATCAGAGCGGAGGAGATTGCAGAAGCTGAGTCTGTGATTGGATAGAATTTGAAGTTGTAGAAAGACTTTCTTGGTGCTATAGTTGATTCAAGATCGAAATGGATTTCAATCGCTTGAGGTTGGAGTATGCACTCGAGGGCAGCTTGAACTACATTGCTTGGAAGGACAGGATGGAGGCAGTATTTGAAGACAATGGCTTGAAGGAATTCATTGACAAAGATGTTCCTAAGCGAGATGTTGCAGACGTTGCAAATCTTGATGCATGGCAAAAGAAAGTGGCAAAGATGAGGAGGATTCTGTTGGACGGAGTACGAGACCACATTGTCTCAAGCCTCCATGGGAAAGCCACACCACATGTAATGTGGAAGACTTTGACGGATCTATTCCAAAATAGCAGCGACCATAGAAAATTGGCGCTCAAAGATAAACTCAGGAAGATCAAGATGGAGAAGGGCGACTCCATTCCAAAATATCTCACGAAGTTTGTCCAATGTCGGTATGAGCTGGGGAGTGTGGGAATAACAGTCGCTGATGATGATTTGGTGAGTTTATCTCTCCTAGGACTTCCCAAGAGTTGGCACAGTTATCAAGACTCTGTCAATGGAAGGGAAAAGTTGCAAGATTGGGAACGACTATGGTTAGATCTAGTGCAGGAGGAGTTCAGGCGGAGCACCAGAGATGGCTCTTCATCAAAGCATGATGATGAAGAGGATTGTGCTTTGGCTACCAAGGCAAGGAAAGGGAAGGGAAAGAAATTCCATTCAAAATATGAGTCTAAAGGCAAGAAGATGAATTTGTCCAAAGTGAAGTGTTTTCACTGTCACGAACATGGGCATCTCACCACTAACTGTCCGCAGAAGAAGAAGAACAAGAAGGTTGTTGGAGCTGCAACTGGTGAGGCCCTTGCCTCGCAATTTGAACTTGACTTCTCTTTGATCCCATGCATGGCTTCAAGTGCATTGGTATCGGTGTGGTATTTGGATAGTGGCACTTCCTTCCACATGACGGGAGATAATGACCTTTTCAGTGACTTGGAGGAGAAAGATCTCAAAATGCATATAGAGATGGGCGACGATGGATGATACAGTGCAACTAGAATTGGTTCCATTACCTTTCAGAGGGAGTCAAGTAAACCATTTCAATTAAAAGATGTTATGCATGTTCCAGGTCTGAAGAAAAACCTGGTCTCAGTCACAATGTTGGAGGACAGAGGCTATGACGTTGTTTTCAGCGGTGGAAAAGTTTTTTTGCGACATAAAACAAAAGGTCAAGTCAAGAGGATAAGGATTCGAGTTAAAAATCTCTACATGCTGGAGGTAGATGGTTGTGTTGCCATGATGGGCAAGCCAGAAAAAGTGGTGAGCCGGGATGAGGGTGAATTATGGCACAGGCGATTGGGCCATCTTCATCATGGAGCCTTGAAGATCATGCAGCAAATATCTACTGGACTTCCAATGGGAACACTTTCTCAGTTAGATCAGTGCAAGGGTTGCACCATGGGGAAGTATTCAAAGTCCACCTTTCATGAAAAGGAGAACCGTGCTTCAGTGATTCTGGAGAGAGTTCACACAGACGTGTGTGGGCCATTCTCAGTTTCTTTAACAACAAAACATAAGTATTATGTTATTTTTGTTGATGACTTTTCTCCTAAATGTTGGATCTTCTTCATGCAGAAGAAGGATCAAACATTCTCAAAGTTCTGTGAGTTTAAATCATTGGTGGAGAAAGAGTCGGGGAAGCAAGTGAAGGATTTGAGTAGCGATAATGGTGGAGAATACATTTCTAACGAATTCAAAGACTTCTGCAGCAAAGAAGGAATTCGAAGAGAACTCATAGCACCTCATAACCCACAGCAAAATGGGTTCGCGGAGAGGAAGAACATAACGATCGTGGGTGCAGCACGAGCGATGTTGCATGATCAGGGCCTACCAATGCATTTGTGGGCGAAATCATGCAATACTATGGTTTATGTGATTGTCCTCATAGAGTACTTGGCATGAGTACACATGAAGAAGATTTCACTGGTAAGAAACCTGATGTTTCTCATTTTAAGATTTTTGGCTCATCTGTTTATGTGCATGTGACCAAGGATGCCAAGAAGAAGCTGGAACCGACTGCTGAAGTTGGGATATTTGTGGGGTACACAGAAACACCCCATAATTATCGCGTGTATTTGCCTAATAGTAAGATGACTGTTATGTGACGGGATATAAAATTCGATGAGGGGAAAGCCATGCAGTTGTCGCTTGAGAGGGAGCTAGACTTGCATGCACAGGAGGAACTGTTGGTTCCCAAAGATGAGTCTCAAGATGTGGATCAGCCACATGAGGAGGTTCATGGAGTGGACGAAGCCACTCATGCAGAGCCATCCATCATAAATGGCAGAAAGTGCACCATGGAAGCTGATAGATTGAGACTAAATGATGCACAGAATGTAGGAGACCCTACTTCACAGCGCAGACAGAGACAGTCTCCTAATCGATTTACTGGATACATGGCTCTCATGAGAAAATGTATTGTGACTAAACCATCTTCCTTTCAGGAAGAAGTGCAGGATCCCACATGGGTAGATGCAATGGTGGAGGAGTATGACTCCATTGTCAAAAACAGTGCATGGGAAATTTTCCCAAGACTGATCGACAAATCAGTGGTAGGTTCGAGATGGGTCTACAAGGTAAATCAAGCTGTTGATGGGAGTGTGGAGAAATACAAGGCTAGGTTTGTGGCCCGGGGCTTCTCACAGATCGACGGGATAGATTATGATGAGACCTTTGCACCTGTCGCAAGGTACTCTTCCATAAGATCCATCTTTTCACTCTCAGTGCATATGGGTTGGCGCATTCATCAGATGGATGTAAAAACTACGTTTCTCAATGGGATCATTGAGGAAGAAGTGTGCATTGATCAGCCAGAAGGTTTTGAGACCTTTGACAGGGATTCACATGTGTGCATACTCAAGAGAGCGTTGTATGGGCTGAAGCAAGCACCCTGTGCTTGGTACACTCAGATAGACAGTTATTTCACCGGACTGGGCTTCACCAAAAGTGAAGCGGATGCAAACCTATACCAAATTGTGGTGGAGGGTAAGCTTTTAATCATTGTTCTTTATGTTGATAATTTAATATTGATTGGTGATGAGCAGCTAATACACTCGTGCAAGGAGGACCTTGCAAAGGAGTTCAAGATGAAGGATTTGGGCCTTCTTCATTATTTCCTTGGATTGGAAATATGGCAGCGAGATGGAAAACTTTTTATATCTCAAGGTAAGTATGCAAGGGAGATAATGGGTAAGTTTCACATGGAGGTCTGCAAACCCATGGATACTCCTCTTCCAAGAAACTGGAGGAAAGAGGATGCTACTTCTGGAGAGGTAGTGGATGCTACTGTCTATCGACAGT
>JZKD02S0410526.1:76178-101904 GCA_000966675.3 Picea glauca | reverse complement strand
ATCATTCCTCCCAATTATCCAAACTAAATCCAGTTAACAAATGATATTTTATATTCTATTTTATAACTTTACAATTTATAAATAAAATAGATAATTTTATATCAAATATAATATTTTTGTTAGAAAAATAATAACTAACATAATATACTGGTATCATGTTTTATAAATGAAATATATTATTTTCTAATTCTAAAAAATAAATAAATGTTTTTAAAAATAAGATTTTTTCTACCAACAAAAAATTATTAAACAAACAATTAGCACAATCATAACGTGTGCAAATATTAAATACTTTCTCTTAACATATATTGTATTGTATAGTTGATCAATTGCACTTTATGGTCATGGAGGAAGACTTAAAATTGTTTGTGATTCACTAAGAGCTTGTTTTTTTTGGATGTAAGAAAATAGGTTAATGGCCCAATACTCAAATGCTTGGAAGGAGTGGAAGTGTACCCCCTTTCAGACCACCTCCTAATCATTTTAGGTGATGTGGTTTTCCTTGAATAATGGTGATGAATTAACCTACATTTGAAGATAACAACCAACAACGATTGTCTTCACATTCACAATTAAGTTATGATAAGTTTTGCTATCTTATAAAAAATTACACTTCATCAAACAATTATTAAAAATTGCAATTATTATAACAACGTTACCAATTAATCTATATTCTACCAATTAATCTATATTAATCTAAGTTCATTTATCAATGTTGCTTCATTAATGTATTAGTCCCTGCAGAAGACTAGACTATATCAATGAGTCACTCGTTGACTCGCTATTAGTTCATATTTTGATTTTATTTTTGCTTTTATTTCTAATGTTCAACATTGCAACATCTAAAAGTCTTCGAGGTGTAGGACAATCGGTGACGAAGTGTGTTGTTAAATCACTCCATGTTGAAAAGTCACCGATTCGAAACCTACGGGGACAAAAAATCCAACCATGTTAAGGGTTGGTGTGGGGACAAAAAATCCAACCATATTAAGAGTTGGTGTGGCTCAAGCGAGAGTGACGACAATATTGTTGCTAACATAGCCGCATTAATATTTTTGCACTCTGAAATGTCAGAATAAATATGGTTAAGATGTTAGAATAAATTTGGTTAATTACACCTAAGGCATATTAAAGATAAATATTGTTCAAAACCTATCAACAAGTTAACAGGTTTTGAAAAATCACTATTACTGTCATTAAAAACTCTTTTCTAATTTTGAACTTATAACTTCTTCTTGCCACATCAACATTTTTATTGACTTTTTAACCAAACTGTTTGAGATATCAGCCATTATCCTATTAACATAGTCATCGAAAATTTGTCAACATAGCCGTCAGAAATTAATGAGTTACTGCGGGTCGCAGACCACGGCTAGAGCAGACACGGCTTCCATGCGTTCATTCCCCAAGGATTCGATCTCTCGACCTCTCGCGCGTCCATTTTTGTCGTCGGATTTACTGTGGTCCTGTGTATAGCTGTCATATTTTTATTATCTCGTCAGCCTCGAGCCCAGGGGTGAAAGTGTGGAATCGAAAGTTAAATTTGAATCGCCGAAGGCGTACTATTTGGCACGCAGACTGGAAACGCCAAATATCAAGAGATTATGTAAATTCAAGTTTTAAAAAATATCAAGAGATTATGTATTTTATGTTTTTTTTTGTTATGAGGAGAATTAGGAGGCGTTGATGATTTTGTTTGGTTTGAATTTAGAATTTAGAAGTTACAATTTATTAAAATGGTATTTATAGATTCAAAGATATAATTTAAGATTTTTATTTTTTTAAATAAAAGATAATTAAATGTTAATTAAAATGGTTTTTTATTATTTCTTATTATATGTTTTTTTTTTTAAATTGAAGTTTATAAATTATAATTTTTTATTGTCAAAAATTATATTTATTAATTTGAAAATATAATTTAAAAACTTTTAAGACCTTTTATTGTCAAAATTATATTTATCAATTTAAAAATACAATTTAAAGACTTTTAAGATCTTTCAATCCATTCAAAAGGTTACAAACTTAATTTCACTAAGAAATCAAAGATTTAGTTGGACTCTCTTAACACTTTAACACTTTAAACTCAATTCTAATTAAGAAATCAAAGAATTTTATTGACTCTATTAACACTTAGACAATGTATTAGAGATGCATCTTCCTCTTAAGATACAAGATTTCAAATTTCAAACACATCACTTCTTCTCAAACAAAAAAAAAAAAAAATCTAAAAGTTTTGCCCAATTCTAATTCTAAATGGTTCAGATTATTGAAAATCTCATAAAATTTTATGCTGATCACATTATTTTGACAACTAAAAAAACTGGTTATAAATTCTATATATTATTACATTTTAAATATTTTTTAAAAAGTTTGTTATAAATTCCTTATTTTCAATTGTAATGATGATGATTACTTTTAAAAAGTAATTCTACAAGTTTCAATTGTTTCATAATTACTTTAACTTTTAGCTTTGAATTACATACAATTACATTAAAACATTTCTAAGAGAGAGTTGGGACTACTTTAATTTAAGCAAAATAAATTTTTAGATAAATTGTGTTGTTAGCATTGCTCAACTATATAAAAATTTTGGAATTTTTTCTCTCTCTATATATAGCATATCGTTATGATTCAATGTGATTGTAATTGAATTAGTTATAGAAGTTGTTGTCATTCATGATAATAATGTATTAATGAAATAAGAGTAGATGAAATAATAAACTCACCCAAAACTAAACTTGAATTGGAAAGATAAGGATTGGAATGAACTCAAACTATACAAGATTATGCAAGGTTGTGAGATTGCAATTGACATAACATGTTGTTATGTGAAAGCAATTTTGACAAATAAACATAATAAAAAAAAACTAATATTTATTTAGTTCCAAACATATTTAAAGTTTTTCTTTTGTGTATATCTTATTATTATTATGTGTTTGACTCTCACCTGATTTCCTATTATAAAGAGTTCATGTATAACATAGAAGATGTTTTAGGAAAAAGGTTTTTTTTAAGTAATTAAATTAAATTAAATGTCTTCTAAAGTCATTAAATTAGTCAAATATAATTATTTTTTAACATATCTAATAATGCATTAAATTTATATAAATCATTAAATATAAACATTAATGTGAATGTATGTAATATTTTTTAAAAAATTATGAAATAACTTCACTATTTTATAATATAATTTTATTATTTAAAAAAATGTAAGTTTATTTTTTTAAAATGTGATTTAAAAGGTTTATAAAGTTTCAAAATAAATTTAGAGACTAAAATGTAATAGAAATTATCAAATTTTAATTTGTCAACTTAAATACACATTCAAAATTATAAAATTTTGGTTTACCAAATTTTGAAAAGATAGTTGAAAATGAAACATTTTAGTAAATACATAAATAAATAGAAAAATAAATCAGATTTAAAATAAAAATCCATATAAAAAAACATTTGCATTCTACACATATTTATTAAAAAATAAAAAAACGTCTTTTTCACCACGGCCTCAAGTTGGGAGTGTTCAAAGAAAGTAAAAATAAAAGCAAAATTATGTTGCATGACAAATAATATAAGGTATTTCAAAATATTAAAATATTTTTTTGGAGAAAGATAATATAAGGTATTCATCTTTGGTAATTTCCATATATATTCTGCACAATAGCTTCAAATATTTTATAATAATTTTTTAGTTGGATTTTAACCTGTGGTATGATTTCGGATCGACAATGTTGGACACATCAGCGTAAAAATATTAAATATTTTATAGTTTTTTTTTAACCATAGGGAAATTGGTAACACGTCTTGCCCAGGTTCAAATCCGACGGCTGCCACTATAAGCCCAAGAGCATATCCAATAGCTCGCAAACCAAATATACCAATAACTTGTGACTCAGCGGGGGTCGAGAGTCCCGACCTCCACCCGGAGTGGAAAGTCTATCCCAGGGATCGCCTACCCTTTGAGCTTTATCACAACGGGCCAATGTCTCGATGGGGTTTGATCCCTGGTGGGTTGGGTGAAAATCATCGTCCCCCACCAAATATTTACAATTTTGGGGCAACATAATGGCAAAAACAAAAGGTCCGTAGAGAGAATGAGCTCATTCAACATAGCATTTATAATTATATAATCTTGCTTACTTTTGGGGAAATCAATATTAATTAATTTTTTTCAAGAACATATATTTGATCTACTGCTATTAGTTTTGTTGGGACATCTGGAGGCCTGTTAGTGGCTTGGAATCCTAAGATTTTTTATTTACATTCTTTTCTAAGCCTCGGTGGAATTCTTTTGACAGGTATCCACCTTACAGATAAAAGGAATATTAGTTTTATTAATACTTATGGGTCGTGCACGGGACGCAGGTGCTTCTGGGAATAAGTGGAAGCTAAAGGTTTGTTGGCACTTAACAATCTCATCCTAGCGGGTGATTTAAACTTTGCAGATAGTATTAAAGAAGTGTGGGGAGAAATAGCACTACCCGATCCGTTGGCGGTTTTTTTCAAAAATCTTTTCTCCACGAACAGATTGGTGGATATCAAACCTACAGTGATTATGCCTACTTGGCGAAATGGCAGGAGAGGGAGGGAGGAAATTCATAAGAGACTAGATAGAGAATATTTTTATGAAGTTCTTCTGAATGATGCTGCAAGATATAGATCTTGGGTGGAACTACCTTTTATTTCGGATCACGCACCTATTGTTCTACAACTTGATTATGGTTACAAACCTGTTGCATACCCTTTTAAATTCAATCCAGCCTTTCTACATGAAGAGTCCTTATGTGATCTTGTTCGGACCTATTGGGGCTCACAACAGGTTGACAAAGGGTATGGAGCACAATGAAGATTGTCTTGGAAACTCTTGGGTTTAAAGGCAAAGGTGAAGAATTGGTTGGCTGAAAAAAAGAAAAAGGAGATGGTCCTTATAAATCAATTAGAAGATGAGATTGCACTCTGATCTTAGCAATGATCTTAGAACCCGATTTAAAGAACTTGAAGTTGAGAGAAACAAGTTACTGTTGGCTGAGGAAGGAAGGTGGCATCTTAAAAGTAGAGCGACTTGGATAAATTGTGGAGATAGGAATACAAAAAAAATTCATCATTTCGCTAGTTACAGGCGGAACAAGAAACATCTTTGGGAGATCAAAGATGGATTGGGGCAGGTACATTATGGACATGACGCTTTAAAGCATGAAGCTCAGCGCTATTTTAGCACTTTCTATCAAGAGCCTAGAACAAACACGATGGTGGACAAGGTAGCTTCGGCAAGCTTATTTACTAGGATGGTCAGTGAGGAGGAAGTTAACCAACTTGAAAAACCTATTACTAAGGAGGAGATTTTGGATGTTTTAAAGGGTTTTGCCAAGGATAAAAGCCATGGGCCTAATGGGTGGAGTGTGGAATTATACTTGCACTTCTATGATATGATTACAAATGATTTGTTGGAAGCAGTTGAGGAGTCTCGCGGGAATGGTGTGGTTAACAAAGCTATCAACTTGACATTTATTGCTCTCATCCCCAAGGTAAATGGTCCTGCAAGCAACTTATGAGGAGTTTCATCCGATAGCTTTGTGTAACCTTTGTTACAAGATCTTCACTAAAATTATTGCTAGGCGCATTAGACCGATATTGTCTCGTGTTTATCCGAAGAACAATTCGGTTTTTTGAAAGGTAGACAGATTATCGATGCTATTGGGATGGCGCAGGAATACCTGCACAGTATCAAAGTGAAAAAGTTACAAGCTTTGATTCTTAAAATTGATTTGAAAAAAGCATATGATTGTGTTAGCTGGGATTATCTAAAACTGGTCTTAATTCAATGCAGTTTTGGCTTGCCGACGACAAAGTGGATCATGGGATGTATTACATCAACTACTTAGGCTACCTTGATCAATGGTGAACCCACGGGTTTCTTCAACAGTGAAAGAGGGTTGCGCCAGGGTTGCCCTTTATCACCCTTGTTATTTATTCTAATCATAGAAGGTTTAAGTTTGGCCTTAAAAAGAAGTAAAGAGGAAGGTTTACTTACTGGCATAAAGGTTTCTAGGCTACATAAGATTATCCACCTATTGTTTGTTGATGATATCCTTATTTTGTCTAAAGCTTCTATTGTTGAATGGCAGGAAATAAAAAGAATCTTAGATGTTTTCTGCAAAGCTTCTGGCCTCAAGATAAATGAACAGAAAACTACCTTTCTGCACTACAGAGTGAGACAACAGGATCTGGAGATTTTACAGGCCAACTTTCACTATAACCTTGTTGATCTCTCCAGTGGTTTCAGGTATCTTGGTTACTTCTTGAAGATTGATATATACAAATCGGAGGATTGGATATGGTTGATCGACAAATTTGAAGCCCGGATCAACAACTGGTGCAATCGACAGCTTTCCATGTGGGGGCGTTGTGTACTTATAAAGGCGGTATTAGAAAGCCAACCTGTCTATTGGCTGGCACTTGCAAAATTACCTTCTTTGACTCTTTAGAAGATCAGACAGCTTATATATGATTTCCTATGGTCGAGATGTAATAAGAAAAAAAAGTTTCACCTCTGTGCATGGCAACATTCAACACGACCAAAGAAGTTCGGGGGATGGGGCCTGCGCGATCTAGGAAGTTTTAGTAGGGTGATGGCGGCCAATACACTTTGGAGGGCTCTGATACATGATGGATTATGGCATCGTATCTTGAAAGATAAATATTATCCTTATGTAACAGTGGAAAGATGGTTGCGCATGGTTATTGTTGCTAATGTCCAAGGGTCGCAGACTTGGAAGTACCTTTTAAAGTCTTTACACATTATATTACAGTGGATCGCATGGAGGCCGGGGTCTGGTCACAAAATTATGTTGGGCTATGATCATATTATGGGGATGGGAGTAGGGGCGATCCTGACAGGTAATCTGATCGCAGCTATCAATAGGGAAGGAATTTATTTTTTATTTCAGGCTCATGGTGAAGATCGTGGGGGGGGGGTTGGTACAAATTGGTTCTCCAATGAAGATTTGGGATTAGTTGGAGATCTCGCCTTGGAATGGAATTCATTATGTTGTGCTCTTATAATCAATAGTATACAACTCACAAAAAATCCAGACCAACTCATCTAGATGGGGGGTGATGAATATGGGATATTAGTTGTCAAGAATGCATATGAGGCTATGGGAAAAAAGAAATGGGGTTTTGTGATTCGTGGTTGGAGGAAAGCTTTGTGGTCCTGGACATGTCCATTAAAAATCCGTTTATTCACCTGGCCGCTGGTAGAGAATAATATCCTCACCTGGGATCTGCTCCAGCGAAGAGGCTTCTGTGGTCCGAGTATTTGCTATTTATGTAACAACAACCAATAAATTGTCTTCCATCTATTTGTGGAATGCACATTTGCCTCGAAAGTTTGGGAAAAGGTTACTTCTTTTATTAAACATCCCGGCAGGAGGGTTGGCAATACCATTGTGGAATGTTTTAAGGCTTGGAAATTACAATATTCATTATACCCCAGTCTACCCGTGATCATATGCTGGTTTGTATGGAAGGAGAGAAACTTGGTGATTTTCGAGGGACATATCCCAAATCTTCAGAAGGTGGCTTATCTCTATTTTCTTACTTTGGAGAGCTGTAAAAAAATCTTGAAATCTGTTGCTTGCCGGAACTTATCAATTACAGATGCAGAGTGTGGAGTGGGGGGATGGTTTGATGGTGTTGTTGAAGCTTCAGGCGAAAACTGTCGAGCTGGGGGTTTTATAAGAACTAGTGTGCATAGATGTTACAAATGGTTTTTTAATGGTGGGCCTGGCACAAATACAAAGGATGAGCTCCTGGGTGCATGGGCACTTCTCCTTTTGGCTTCTCGTCTATCAATCTTGGAGATACATATTCGGGGTGATTCCAAAATAATCATCGATTGGCTAAAAGGTAAGGGGCGCCTTCAAGTAGCTGCACTGGAATGTTGGAAGGAACACATCAAGGAGATAAAAAAGCACTTTTGAAAGATTACCTATGATCATGTTTACAGGGAAGGTAACATTGTTGTGGATATTTTGTCGAAACGTGCTCTACAACAAGCTCCAGGGAAGATTAATTATTACATGTGTGAAGGAGGTCACGAGGGACCTCTTTAGTTTTTAAACCTCTTTTAAGGGGTTATCCCTGGTCTCACTTTATTGTTGTTTTGGAGTATTTGCATGTTGAATGTTTTTGTTGGAAGATCATATTGCTCTCAGGTAAAGGAAGGTTGTAATTTTCCAGGCATATATGGGATTTTCTGTCCCTAGTGATGATGTTTTTGGACATCCATGGAGGTGGGATTTTGGACTTTTCTGTTGTCATAGCTATTGTATGCCAGAGATGCTCCTTTATGTTTTTGGGACATCCTAGATGCTGATATCCTTGATAAGATATCATTTTTGTGAACAATTTATATTTTAAATAATATAAAGCGTAATTTTCTTTAGGAAAAAGATCTAATGAACGGGAAAACAATATTGTTTGATGAGACAAATGCATGGATGTAAACTTAAATTTTGGATTAAAATAACAAATAATAGTTATATAATGTAATTAAAAAATATATTTTTATTATTGTATTTGATAGTGAATTTAAGAAAGGAATTGATAATAAAAATGAGAGACTATATTGCATTTTTATGTTTTTCCTTAATTTTTACAAAAGGTACCAAAACCACATAAAAATTGTCATTTCAAGATTCTCAATCAATAAAATAATAAATAAATAATTTTATAATACAATTAAAAATGATTATTTTTGAGATTCAAATGTTAAACTTTGAAAGTAGATTTAAAAATTTATCAAAAAAATTTGACTCAAAAATAATTACAATCTATCCGGCCAAAAACAATATTTTTTTTTTACGAGAATGGTTATGGGATTATATTAGAAACTTGGCATGAATGCCTCAATTCAGATTACAAAAATTGTGAGCAAAGCCCAGAGTACCTCTCCTATTAGAAGGATCATGGCGCTTATGCTAATATTCCAGTTATTCTTACATGCAACAATGGAATCGATTTCCGTGAATTGCCCAAGCTTGTGAATACAAACAAATTGCTTCAAAAGGATGCAATAGAACATGGTAGGTAGAGGGTTAAGGAATTGGATCCCAAGATTCATCTATGTCTCTTAGAATGGACCCGGCGAAAAGGAGGACTGCTTTATTTGCTTCCAGATCCGCTTCCTTATTGTTCGTTCTCAGCACATGGAAAAAAAACAAATTCTGCAAGGATTTTGCCAGGACTTTGATTCTAAAGATCAGTCTTGCAAAGCGTAAATATGATGGCGCAGAATCAGTCACTATGGATTTAATGATGGCTTGCGAGTCCCCAAAAACATTTTCCTCACTAATGCCCAAGTCTTTGAGATACTTGAGTCCTTGGTAGAGAGTCATCGCTTCAGCTTGAATGCTGGAAGTATGGCCCAAGCCCCAGGCGAAGTTGTGGATCATTCTACCTTCTGAATTCTTTATAACTCCCCCTGTGCTGGCTTTTCCTGGGTTGCCTTTGGCTGCCCCATCAAATAAGAGGGAGTGTCTTGATTGCTTGGAGATCCAGTCATATAAATCTTTCTCACTTTCTCTTATTTTCCACTTTTTGGGAGGGATGGTGATGCTTACTGCTTTTTGGAAGTGAAGACCGAGTGAGGCGCCCCAATCAAGATCTTGCTGGCATAAATTTGAGTCATCCAATTGATCTAGTAGGCAATCTCTCAGCTAGCATTTTATCTTGATCACCACAAACTTAGTGTCCTACGTTTTATTTCTGAAGATCCTTTTATTCCTCTCTAGCCAAATTTGTCAGCTAATGATTTTTGGAAGGGAGGTCCAAGCGGCTATGATTATTTTGTTTTTTGGAAAGGGGCCAGGATATTTGGGCAACTAGTTTGCGAACAACTCAGGAATGGAGCTAGGGAGTGTAAAATTGGATCTCCAAGTGCCTAAGAGCTCATGCCAGATTTGCATTACGAAATTGCACTCCAGTACCATATGGTGGGCGCATTCAACATTTTCTCTGCACAAGATACACCTAGAAGGGTCGTAGATTCCCCTTTTTTGTAGTCTGTCATCTGTTAAAATTTTGCTATGACACAGCAGCCAGGAGAAAAAATCGACTTTTGGAATGGAGGAATGATTCCAGATCCCCTTCCAGGGTGTTGGATATGAGGGAACGTGAGGCTACTCCAGCAGCTTGGCATAGACCTGCGCCACAGTAAAGCCACGAGCCATCAGCCCCCAGCCATGAGTATCCTTTCTCCTCGCGTGAGTGGGAGCCATGCCTTGCAAAAGGGAGAAAAACTCAGCGCGATCGGCCTGGAGTTCCAGAGGCACTTGGATTTGCTTCCAGCTTGCCCAGGTTGTACCAGTCCATAAGGAGAGGTCCTACAACGTTTTATATCCAGCGTCTTCCAACCACAGGTGCAGCGTTTGCAGGGAGTTGTACTCTATTAGCGGGGGATTGTTCATAATTCGATCATTCCACATATTGATGCTTTTGTCGTTTCTAGGGATTCATAATGCTTGCGAATTGATCAGAGGGACGGCTTTGGCATAGAGGTTGAGGAGGGGCGACTTGATTTGAGGGAGTGGATTGTCCAGGCATCGGATTCTCTTGCCTTTGAAATATTTCTTCCACAGCGCCAGCTGCGCCCATCCAGGATTGGGAGCAATGATTCTCCAAATAGTTTTCACTCCCATAGCTATGTTTTGGGAGCAGAGGTTTTTAAAATTCAAACCCCCCTCCATCAATGGCTTGGAGACTATTTCCCAGCTGACGAGAGGGATTTTCTTCTCGTTCTGCTTTCCTCCCTTCCAAAAGAACTGACGAATACAGTCCTCCATCTTCTTAAGGATGCCTACAGGAGCAAGAAGAACAGAGAATTGAAATAGAGGAAGGCTGTGAAGTATAGCTTTGATGAGCACCATCTTACCTGCAATATTGAGTCAGGAGGAACCCCAAGCCTGCATTTTAATTTTGAATTTCTCTATTTGGGGAATCCAATCTCGGTTGGAGGCTTTCTTGAGAAAGGTAGGAAGTCCAAGATACTTGAAAGAGGACCAGGATGAGGAGGCAGCAAATCCAAAGCATCTAGTTATAGCATTGAGAGAGGAGGTTGAAATGTTCTAGCCATAAATGTGACATTTCCCTTTGTTTATCTTACTGCCATATTCCTCACAGAATTCGTCCAACACTTCTTTGAACCTAGCAGCCAAAATCACTGTGGTAGCACCCAACAACAAGGTATCGTTGGCAAAGAGGGCGTGGTTGATTTTTTTAACTCCCCTTTCTATACTTAGCCCAATAATCTCGTGATCTTGCTGCTTCTTGTCGAGGTAAAAGATGAGAACAAAGGCTTGTAGAACAAAGAGGAGGGGTGAAAGAGGACACCCCTGCCTAAGTCCTCTCGAGGCTTTGAAGAAGTCAGCAGCCCTACCATTCACCAGGGGGGAGATCCAGGGCTCCAAGATACAGGCCCGAATCCATTTTATGAATCTCAATCCAAACCCAAGCTTGTGAAAAACATCCAACAGGAAGTTGTGTCTAATTCGGTCAAAAGCATTTTCTAGATCAAGCTTGACAACCGTACCTTTTTCTTTTTGATGAAGACTTCAGTGAATCGCCTCTTGAACTAAGGTGAAGTTGTCCACAATTTGTCTTCCATGGATGAAGCCTCCTTGATTCTCCGGAATGATTTTGGGGAGGATGTTCTTAAGTTTACTGGCTATCACTTTGGTGATCAATTTGTACCCTATGTTACAAAGGGATATCGGACGAAATATGTTGAAGGTTTTGGCTCCTTTCTCCTTAGGGATGAGGGAAAGGAATGCAGAGTTAGTGTTGCCTCCGATTTTCTGACAGTTTTGGGATTTTAAAATCATTTTAAAGAAATCATTTTCTACAATCTGCCAGCAGGCCTGGAGGAATCTAGCTGTAAATCTGTCTGGGCCTGGGGCTTTGTCGGGGTCCATAGCATAGAGTGCATCCTTTAATTCACTTTTGGTGACTTTGGCTTCTAGTAGCTGATTCATTTTCTCTGTTATAAAGAGGGGGACCACTTCCAGAAGTTTAAAATTTTGACCCATCTCCTCTTCCTCATAATATAGATTTTTAAAATGGAGAAAGGTTGCCCTTTTGATGCTAGTATTATCCTTGTGAGTGATATTTTCTTCTTTAATTTCTGAGATGGCATTTGACCATTTCCTTGCTTGGGCTTGCTTGTGGAAAAAGGAGGAGTTCCTTTCCCCTATTTTGAGCCATAGGCTTCGCGATTTTTGCCTCCAGTATTCTTCCTTAGCTAAGCAAGCCTTCTGAAAATTTTGTTGTAGATATGCCTCTTTGTCTAAAGCCTCTTTTGTTATTTCAACATCTTTCATATGCAAATGGTGAAGCTCTAAGGCGTTTTGAATTTTTTACCTTTCTGTTGCAATATTGGGCAAATGTTTGGCCCAAATTTTTAGAACAGCTTTCAATCTTCTAAGTTTTTCCTCCCAAACAAGAAAAGGGGATCCCTTGACTGGCTTCTTCCAACTTTCCTTGACCATGTCTATGAAATCCGGTTCCTTGACCCAAAGAGGGCTAAATCTAAATGGTATTGGGCCAAGGTCAAGATGCGTCAGCAGCTCAAGTTTGATAGGTTTGTGATCAGAAACGCTACAAGGAAGAATATGCATTCTAGCCTCTAACCCTAGAAGGAGGAAGGAACTTTGAACAAAGAATCTATCCAATCTTGTTGCAATATGTCCAGAAACGACTCTTTTATTTGACCAAGTGAACTTACCAGTAGAGGGCTTGATTTCTAGCAAGTCCCAGTCCTGCATAAGATCTTCTACCCATTCCCTTGTCGGATCCCTTACGATGTTGCCTCCTCTCTTTTCCGTTGAAAGTAAAGTGAGATTGAGATATCCAGTGATGATGACATTTTCCAAGTTTACTAGATCTGCCAGGTTTCTTATGGAATCCTAGCAGGCCTTTTTCTCCCCAGCATTAACTGGGACGTACACATTAAAAAGGCTTATGGTCTCCTTTGTGACGAGATGTTGCAGCTTTAAGAACAACCAATGAGTGTTTAGGGTCTCAGAGACTAGTGAGAACTTATTAGTATTCTAGAGAGTGCCCAGCCCACCTGATGCTCCATGAGCAGAGACAACTTGCACTCCACCCTTATTCCAAAATTTCTTACTTGTTTGAAGGAAGACTGAGTCCTCAATTTTTGTCTTTTGAAAGAGGAGTATGTCTGGGGTTTCTATTCTTATTAAACTTCTTGTAGCTTATTCTTTGGCTCTACTCCCCATACCTCTGCAGTTCTAGGAGACGACCTTCATCATTTACTTTTGTTATGTTGGGCTCCCCTGGAGCCCTGAGTCTGGTGTCTCGTCATCTTCGGAGTTTTTTCCAATAGTTTCTCAAGGGTTGGTTGGGAGCCCTGAAGCTTGTCTTTGTACATTTATTGTTCTATTTTTTTCCGTGTTGACTTGCGGCCTCTTGTGGGTCTTCTGACAGAGGTTTGAGAATCTCCTAGTTCTCCTTCCTCCTTCGAGTCCTCTAATTCTTGAACTTCCTCCTCATCTTCTGAGTATTTTTCTTTAGAGCTCTCTGCGGCACTTTTACCTTTGGTCGAGCCGGAGGAGGTCTCTTTGGCTGGAGAGTTTACCTTTTGAGTCTCACCCTCTTGAGCTTCCTCTATTTCCGAGCTTAGAGGCCCAAACTTGTTCTCTTTCCCCATCAGTGGAGGAATTTGTTGAATAGGAGCCGACTGAGGGCCTTTGCCAGATTGGGCACCGGACTTGTGGGGTTTATGGGAAAACTTGGTGTGCTTGATCTGATTCCAACCCTCCTCCTTCCCTTTCTCCGCCTCTCCATTGGTCAGGCAACCTCTGGCAAAGTGGTCGTAAATATGGCATTTTCAGCATTTGAAGGGCAACTGCTCGTAATCTAGCTTTTGTACATGGGTCCAGCTGTCGACATTGATTTGTATAGCCTCTGGAAGACCCACCTCTAGATCTACCTCCACGCATATTCTGGCACAATCATATTGATCCTTGTTGTTCGCCCGATCTATAAATTTACCCAGGGCATTGCCTATGTGCTTCAGTGAATCCCAGTTCCAATAGTGGACTGGAAGGTTTGGTAGCCTGACCCATACCGAGATCGCAAAGGGAACATCGGTTGCAGGATCGAAATCTTACGTCCATTTGTTAAGATACAGACCCTGAGGGCCCATGAAGTAGGGGCCATTCTGGAAGATCAAATCCTTATCCTCTTTCGAAGTGAACTCGAACATGAAGTAACCTCTCCCCGGGAAGTAGGAGGTTACGTTGTTTTTTATTAATGGAGCCCGGTTTTTTCCGACCCAGTTCTCTGTGGATTTTGGAGAGGGCCAGAGCCCTATGAACTGGCCTACAAGAGCACGATCTACCAGGGACAGAGCAATCTAGATCGGTCCCTCTGGAGGAAGAGAGATCTTAGGGATCTCATATAGCTTCTTAACAAACTTTGCCGCTTCAAATTTCTTCTTCTTTGGCAAGGTTGCCAATAACTTATTGAACGTGTCTACAGCAAAGAGCGAAGATGGAGGAGGGGCAGAACCCTGGGGCATGCCCAAATCCTCCATGGAGGTGAGAGAACCCTAGCTCCAGGCACGATGCAGTCCAGTCGAGCCTCACGCAGTCATCTCACGCAGTCATCTTTGATTGCCAAAAACAATATTATAAGTAGTGTACAACCCAATTAGATGGGGACTAAACTACTTAGTAGCCTTGTTTGTTTAGAGTTTCATTACAATAATCTTAGCCTATAAAAGTCAATATCCAAAGCTACATATGCTAATCCAAATATTGCAAGAGCAATATCAAACCTTAGAAGAAGGCAAGCATCATGAAGGTTTTAAAGCATCTTAAGGGTAATACGCTTAATAATTATTTTTTGTATTGAAATTGAAAATTTTCTTTGGAAAGCATTATTAATGTATGAGTAAGTCATTAGATTCATGCCATGGTGATATAATTTCATGTTTCAACTAGATAGTCTTCCAAAGATTGTCCACTACCTTCACATATTATATGTACGATGAGATCAAAGAATGACCCCTATGGGTTAAATGAGATTAAGAGATATTATTAAAAATTTCAAAAAGGAGAAAATCACTTCAAACATATGATGAATCTTTTGTAGAAATATATTCAATAAGATTTACAATATTGAAATCTCACAAATAATAATATAACCATGAGAGTTTATCGCCAAAGAGAAATAAGATACTATTACTCAATTGGGTTATGGTTCATTGGTGGAAGTTTACCTTGCTTAGGTTCGATTTTACTGTAACATGGCGCAATGGCATAATGGGAATGGACTCTATCTCAAAACGACTTGACCGTTTCTACATCTTCGATAGCCTGGCTACTAATGTTGGTAGAATCGAATCTTGGGTTGACACGCCATACCTATCTGATCACACTCTAATTTTACTGCAATTTGGTCCTCATTTGAAGCGAATCTCCTACCCATTAAAGCTTAACTCGTGTTGGCTTATTGAACCAGAATTTACTGCCATTGTCAATGTTGTGTGGACTGACCCTTGTTTCCAACTTGGATTGGGTATACAGCAATGTTTCATCTTGAAAATGAAATATCTAAAATCATGTATTAAAAGATGGGCAGTACAGCATAAAAATCGCACTCTTCAGAAGCTCCACGAGTTGGAACACAAGCTTTATGCGCTACACCATTTTGACACACAGTTTGGACATGTAGGGGACATAATTCAACTCTGTAAACAACTTGAAGCTGACATGAATAAGATATTGTTGGTAGATGAGGCTCTTTGGAGGCAAAGAAGTAGAGTTAATTGGATCAAATGTGGAGACCTCAATACAAAAAAAAATCATTGGTTTGCCAACTCCTCCAGGAACAAAAAACACATTTGGGATATCACAGATGAAACATGTACAAAACACAGTGGACAACAAGAGATTAAAACAACAGCCACCAATTATTATAAATCCTTTTATGAGGCAAGAGCCAAGCACACCTTCAAACACTACCCTCACACTGTCACAGTGAAGGACAACTTACTTTTGGACAGGCCTTGCACAATTCAAGAGGCACTGGCTGCTCTCAAATCCTTCTCAAAGGATAAAAGTCTGGGCCCGGATGGCTGGATCATAGAGTTTTACCTTCATTTTTTCGATTTGGTGGGGCCTGAGCTTCTGGAACTTATGGAAGACTCCAGACTTCATGGTAGGATCTCTAGGGCTTTAAACTCCACCTTCTTGAATCTTATCCCAAAAACAAATCATCCAGCTACTTTTGGTGACTACAGGTCGATTGCTCTTTGCAACCTTTGCTACAAGCTCATATCTAAAATTATTGCTAATCGAATCAAACCCATCCTCTCGCACTTCTTGTCTAGAGAAAAACGAGGATTCTTAAAGGGCCATCAAATTCTTGATGCCATTGGCACAGCTCAAGAATGCTTGCACAACATTCATCACAAAAAATCTTGCACCCTTGTCCTCAAGCTAGATCTAAAAAAAGCCTTTGATTGCATTGACTGGGATTATCTTAGAATTATTTTAACACAACTGGGTTTCAGCCACTCCTTGATAACCATGATTATGAGTTGTGTCACAAGTGCTACATTTGTTGTGTTGGTTAATGGCGAACCTTCCTCCTTCTTCCACAGTGGTAGAGGCTTGCATCAGGGGTGTCTTCTATCGCCGCTACTCTTCATCTTGGCTATGGAAGGTTTAAGTCTGCTCCTCAAAAAAAGCCAGGCAGAAGGCAGAATCACTGGGATCAAAGTCTCCAAGATGATCAAAATCCTTCACCTTCTCTTTGATGATGATATCCTTATAATCACAAATGATAGTCCCCTTGAATGGAAAGAAATTGATGGACTCTTGAAGTTTTTCTTCTCCACCACTGGCCTACAAATCAATTGGACCAAATCGACCTTCCACTATGCTAATATTCTTGATGAGGATTTAGATCTTCTTATGGCCATCTTTCCACGTAACTTCTTGCATCTATCACAGGGTTTACACTACCTTGGATATTTCATCAAAGCTGATCACTATAAGGCATCGGACTGGGACTGGCTGCTACAAAAGGTGGAAAAAAAAATCAACATCTGGTACAACAAATGGCTCACTATTGGAGGCAGATACACTCTTATTAAAGATACTCTTGAAGGAAAACCAGTGTATTGGATGGCATTGGCAGCCATTCCCCCACCGGTCCTGGACAAGCTTAAAAACATCACATATAATTTTCTTTGGTCGGGCTGCAAGGAAAAGCAAAATTTACATCTCTGCAATTGGGAAGCTTTAGCTAAACCAAAAAACAAGGGGGGTTGGGGCATTAGAAACATTTTCAATTTCAACCATGCTCTAGTTGCCAACTCTCTCTGGCATGTCCTTACCACCTCTGGCATCTAGAGCTCGATTATTAAAGACAAATATCTGCCTTCTATCTCAGTTGCGACTTGGCTCCATTCAGCTCCTAATTACTCCAAGGCAGTTTCTCAGATGTGGAGGAACCTGAACAAATCGGTCCATTGGATCAAAACTTGGATCAGCTGGAAGCCTGGCTCCGACCACTCCATCAAGATTGGAATGGATCACATCCTTGGCATTGACTCTTCTTCTTACCTATCACCGTCTCTGATCACTCATTTGCACTCCAAACATATACATTATCTATTTCAAGCATCGGTTCATAACAAATTGGGGCACCCGACTGCTGGCTGGATTTTGGGTGTCGAATTGGCTCTTCCTCTCGATCTGGCAAAGGAATGGGACAGGTTCTGTCAGGAACTTTCCAGAACGGGTATCTATCTACACAACGTCGAGGACCAGCTTCTGTGGGCAGGTGGAGACTATTCGGGTCTCATATATGTCAGAAATATTTACTCTGCAGTCTCCAATACAGTAAATAATACCACCAAAACCGGCTGGTGCAAACACCTCTGGATTTCGAAAATTCCATTAAAGGTAAAACTCTTCATATGGCTAGCTGACAATAATAAAATTTCTACTTGGGACAATTTGCAAAAGAAAGGCTGGAACAGACCCAACCAATTATGCTTCAAGGAAGAAGAATCTATGATACATATATTTATTCAATGCCAATTCGCACAACAAGTCTGGAACAAAATTTCTCATGAATATCGCTTCACCTATGCATAGACTGGGCTATCCATCTCTGATTGTTTTGCACATTGGACATTGTTACACCTCAAAATTACTCACTTCGCAAGTGTTGCAAGTGTCGTCATTTCAAGTGTCGCAAGTGTCACATCTTGACCACAAGTGTATAAGTGTTGTTGACATCATACTGCCTTCTTTCCTATGTCATGCCTCCAACAACATGACAAGGACACTTAGGACACCTCAAAGACTAGTCTTGAAGAGGAGGAATCAGTCTACTAGAAATGCAAGTCTCTTGCTATTGGAAGGACCACTAAAAATTGAGTTTCAGGGAGGAGCGCTCCCCTATACATTGTCAGGGAGCGTTATAATGCTCTGTCCACCCTTCTGGGGGAGCGTTATAACACCAGCGCTTGCTTTTCTTCTCTTGGGGAGCGCTATAATGCTTTGATGCCCCTTTTGGGGGAGCGCTACCTATTCTAGGCGAAAATTGGTTTGTTGAGAAGAATAAGAGAAAGATTTCCTCAATATCTGAAGGCAGTTGGATTCGAATCCTTGGTCAAGCCATGATCTTACGGAAAATCCATAACTAGAGGAGGAAAATCCTCAACTTACCCAAAAGATATCTCAAGTAGTTGGGCCTCTCCAAGCCTATTTAAATAGGCCTTCTCATGGTGAAAAGAGGGGGAAAAGTATTGTGAAGCATCCAACCTATGGTCTCATGAAGAAGGTGTCTTTCAGAACATCAACATTCGATGTGTGGACTGTTTGAGCAAGGGTTTGGACAAGGGCAACTTGATGAAGCTGCTGCACTCACACCTATGGTTGTAAGTTTTCTTCATTATTGTTCTCTTTAATATAATATGCTTGGCTTGTTTCTTTCAATTCTGTGTTTGATCTCACATGAATTTGTCTCTAATAGATAGACCTATTTCGAACTAATCTCAGTAGAGTAGGAAGTTGTTTGTACTTTTGTTTGTCTACAGGGCTTATCGTGGAGTTCAAGATTGGAGATCAACTCGGATTGTGCAGGGACAAACACCGGTAAAAGGTACTTCTTTTCTCCTTCCTCCTTACACATTAGTTTATCTAGATCTAAAAGGAATTCAGTGTCCATGATAAGCATATTCTGTCTTAAGAGTTAAGAGTCTAGCTCTCAAGAGGAGATCTACCTGTCCGTAGGGAGATTTTCCTTCAACAGAAATTGGCGACTCCACTGGGGACGAATCGAAACTTTCAGTTTTGATTTTCCTCATAGACCTTGTCTTACCCTTTGTTGTTTTTAGACCTTGTTCACCCCATATGTTTGATTTCATATGTTGATTGACTCCTTACCCCATCACATTCATCTTGATTGCCAAAGTTTGACTGAAATTTTGGGTTTTTGGACAATTTTGTGAGTTGTGGAAGCCTGGCGCTCCCCCTTGGTCTTAGACAGAGCGTTATAACTCTCTGGTGCCCCTTACACCAGAGCGCCAGCCTCTCTTTGCAAAAAATCCTTTCCAGAATTGCATTTTCTAAGATCCAATCTCTATTTTTCACTTGCTGAGATTCTTTATGATTCAATGCTTCTTCCTATTGACCTTTGACATCCTTCCTTCTGAGGAATAAGCACTTTGTTGTTCAGATTTTGTGACCTTCTTCGTTCTTTTGAGTTTTTTCTGCTGTCAAGAACTTGGGACCAATCCACTGCTTTCTTCTCTCTTATCCGACTAAGCGGGAACTCTGGTGAAGGGCATCAAAAATCTGTGAATCATCTCATTTGGTTTTTGGAGGTCATTGTTCTTAAACATCTCTCTTTTGTGTGAATTGTTTGATTTTCTTTGTTATCTTTTGTTTTCTCTTTGCTTCTTGTTTCAATCATAGCAAGAGGGTGTGTTGTTTGTGCGAAATCTGCTTATGTTTGTCTGAATCTCCTTGATCTGAAAGGGTAGTTAACAGGAGAAGTTTTTGCATTGAATTAATCATCATTCGCATACAAACGAAAAAAGTAAATATTAGTGATTCGTTTGCATATTAGAAGGCATTTCTGAAATGTTTTAGCATTGCATTACATTCGATTGAGAACAAATTGATTGAGGGCATTCCATATTAGTGTTTGATAGTGAAAACAACTCTTTCTCTTTCCCTTAAATAGGCGTTCATTGAAAAGAAATGATTGCTTATCATCTTTTATGCATCTTTTTGGGAATTGAGTCATCATTCCATCAGTTTCACTTTCATGCACCCTTTGATTAAAGAACAGCTGTAAAACGAACGCTAATTAAAAATTATCTAGAACATTTTTTGTTTTTAGGATCTTCCACCAACAGTAGACTAGGGTTAGCACAATGGATTAGGCTGTGAGTACAACTCTCCAAAGTTTTCAAAACAAACATTAGCATCCTGAGCTAGGGAGAGTCAAATCCAATTGTCGTATTGGTTTTCTGGGATCCCCCTCTCACACAGGGGTCACTCACGAGGTCGCATTCGGGCGAATTATGGAGATTATCCCTCTGTGGTTCAATTGTTTGTAGTGGTCGGATCGTATATTGGGGGTCGCTTGGAAGTATACCCATGATTATGTGTGGGAGCCTCTCGAATTGATTTCGGACTTGTTATCCTGCCCATACGTTTCGGATCGGACTATCGACTGTACCCACCCAGGGACTCACTGCGAATTGGTGTCTTTAGTTTCCATAATCTTTAGGTACTTACACAAGGTGACAGTGAAGGGAAGTCTCATTGTACCTGGAATAGACATTGGCCAAACTCACTCGAGCTCCTTGGAGGGTAAATCCACAATTACTGCGTGGAAGCTTGCACCAAGGTGAAAGTCTATTAAGCAGGTCACCATTGCAACTATTCCACCATATCCTAGCCCCTTCTTGACTTGATCATGCGACGTTGGATTTCATCACCAACTAGTACGATCATCAAGAGAAGTTTTTTGTTTGCTTGGTTGATTCCTAGATTTTATTAGCGTATGCTGTTTCTTTTTGTTAGTTGGCCCTAGATTTTCAGTGTGTTCTGTTATTCTCCACAATTGAGCCTGTAGATGATAAAGGTCTTCGTCGATCACGTAGGATGCAAGGGCTTCCTCCAGAAGGCTATCAACCCTTACCTCCTAACCCTCCAGAAGACAACTACCGTAGAGAGGTAGAAAATCAATCCGACGCTGGAAGTGTTATTGCTCCTCCATTAGATAACTCAGAAGGCACTTTGGTCATGGTTGAAAATCCCACTACATTTGTGTCGGTAACTCCTCTCGAACCACTTTTGGTTCGTTTAGATTCCCTTGGGAACATCATAGACGAAGAGGTCCCACGATTACCAGAGAGGATTTTTACCGAAACATATATGGGATCCACAGAACCAATCTTTGGTGACGAGTATAGGACTCTTGTTCATCCTAGCACCGCAGTAGATACCAATCCCACACTTGCTCGTTCTGTATGGAGGACTTCATCAGGACGTGATCTCTATGAACATTTCAAATCCTTTCGACAACCCTTTCATCCTCATGACCCTTCTAGTGAAACAGAACCATCCGATCAAACCATGAATCACCCAGTCGATCAAGTTATTAACCCTACTGTTACACCAGCACAAGTCCATCCTAAAGCTGGACTCATCACCTCTACTCATCTCCAAATCACTTCAATCTCTACCCCCGTTTCTACAAGCTTTTACTCTACAGCTCCACATGTTCCACACAATCCTACTGGGACATCTTCTCACCCGAGAATGCAGACCCCTGCTGGCCAAACACAACCAGCTGGAGGGAAACCACCATCTCACGAACCTTTCCCTCCTGGAGGACTACCTTTCCATGGAGGGCCTACCCCTCTCGGGAGACAACCCCCTTTTCATGCTCCTCCTAGAGGGAAACGTCCATTTGCCAGTCATACCCTGGTCATAAATCCACCGCTGGCAGGGGAGCAACCTTCGTTTGCTGAAAACCCTTCACAATCCTGGGGAGTATCTTCAGGAGGCATTTTTATTCAACCCCATGTTGGGGGGAACTCATCTCATAATCCACTAGGAGGAGTCTCAAATCCTGTTCCTTCCGGAACATCTTACGGACAACCTTATCCAGGCGGCATCCCAAACACCACCTGGAGTTCTCTGGGACCACAGTTTTATCCTCCTCATGGGTCTAATGTGTATCCGCCTCCGGGATCTAATCCTTACCATACTCAAGGGAAAAATGTTTATCCTCATGGGAAAGCAAATCACCGGGCCTATCATCCGCAAATTAACTGACAACTACCTTTCCTTGTGACTCTGGATCTCCTAGACTTGTCTCAGTTAACTAATGATCCTATTTTTCATTCACCGGTTTGGCCAGTCATTCCAGCTAAACTTCCTTCTGATATTCCGAAATTCGACGGAAAATCTGGCGAAGATCCAAACAACCATGTGATGACTTTCCATTTGTGGTGTTCATCAAACTCCCTCATGGATGATTCTGTACATTTGCATCTTTTCCAACGAACACTTACAGGCTCGGCGACAAAGTGGTATATTGAACTACCACGTGCTTCTTTTCATGATTTCAATTCCCTTGCCATGTCTTTCCTCGCGCACTTTCAACTACCTATTCGCTACGAGACAGGTACTGAACTCTTGAACTCCCTTCGTTAAACTGACTCTGTGCATATCTCTGACCATATTCATGAGTGGAGGCGACGACGAAGGATGATCAAGGCAGTCATTCCTGACATACTATTGGTGGAATGGTTTACTAAATCACTTTTACCCCCGATCGCTCGCGATGTCGCTATGGGTGGCACGGTCACTGAGGAACAAGCCATTGCTTGGGCTTAGTACTTAGATTTGGTTTATTCCCAATCTGGTACTTTGTATGATTTGCTTCTGAATGTTGCTCGGGCTAATACCGATCCATCTAAACCATATCCTCATCTCATGAATATGGTGTTATCAGTTCTGTCAAAACTCAATCTACTTCCCAATCACTCACACTCTGCTCTACCTCCCCCGAAACTCAGATCTCTGAGGTGAACGCAATTCAATCTGCCCCTTCGCAACAATTTGGAGGTAAGAAGAAGACAAAAAATAAATCAAAAAATAACAATGAACAACCAAAAAATCAAACTCAAACACCTACTGCCGAAAAGAAAACACAACGGAAACTGAAATTCCCATGTATCATTTGTGGTGACGATCACTACACTCGAGACTGTCCACTTCGCAATGAAGTGGCCAAAATTTTCCAAGGAAAGTCACAATCCGTTGTGCTTACTCAGCCTTTTCCACAGCACCAATCCATGGTTGCTCAAACCCCATCTCCTAGGGGCAGTTCAAGCCATCCTAATGATGAGGCCTCGTCGAGTGCACATATTTATATGTTTAATGGAATTAATTTGACCACTTTCTCTAAGACATACGACATACCAGGTAACCCTGACAAAGGAAAAGACACTAACGATACCGGTAATTTACCAGATCCATCATCATCCTTCGTTAGTCTTCCATCGGTTAATCCTCCATCTGGACCACTTCAGATTGAGAAACCCACATCTGACTCTATCTTATGCCCTCCTAAGAACACTATCCGCAAAGCTACCTTTAATCCTAGTTCACGTGCCACCCAGAACTACAACATCGTTGAAGATTTGGCTCAAGCGTCGTGTGCTATGTCTACGTTAAAAGTTCTACAACACTGCCCCAATCAACGTAGAACACTCTTGGCCGCTATTGGCGTTCTTGATCCTGAGTCGTCCAACCATATCATGTTTAACCTGGACAATTATGCGTCTCGACTCTCCCACCAACTTGCTTTCCAAGTTGATGTTGTTGTTCACAATCAACAAATACACCGAACTATTCTGGATGAGGGAGCCTCAACTTGTGTCATGTCTTTGGCATGTTGGAAAGGTTTAAAATCACCCGCACTTAACAAATCCCCAAAAATGTTAGGCGCCTTCGATGGGCAAGCTTTTCATCCCCATGGGATTTTACAGTCCCTACCCATCCAATTGGGTGGCAAAACTGTTACTGTTGATGTCGAGGTGGTCGATGCTCCCCTCAATTACAACTTGTTACTTGGAAGAAGTTGGTTTTATGCTATGACTGTCGTTGCCTCATCAGTTTTTCGATGTGTCCAATTTTCTCATCAGGGCAAAATTGTCACTGTTGATCAGTTGGATTTCTGCACGACCGATGCTCACGCTCCCACTACCAACAATATTCCTTTCTTGGGAGACCATAAGATCACGTATGAAAGCGTTGGTGTTGGCATACTGAAAGATTCTAGCCTCATGGGTACCTTCCCTACACCACTTCCACCGACTACACATCATATTGCCACTGTCGATATGATTTCGACCGCAACTTATCAATCTTCGAAATCATCTGACTCTTGGATTGTACCTCGTCCGTTGGAATTCGATGCACTAGGTGACACCGTGCCACTTGGTCCAGCCGAACCATCATACGTTTCTATCCAATCTTCTTCTCCCTTGTTGGATGACCAACATCTATTGGCACCCGACAGTTCCTCGATGCAATCACGGTTGAGTTCCTTGTCATCTGTGATCGACTACATTTCCCCAATTTTTCCTTTTGATGAATCTATTCTGAAAATGTTTCGCATTGACAAGTTACCTCGAGATAATAACCGTCACCGATCCTCTTTTCTTCCCCCTCGTGAAGAAATTCGGGCAGATATACAGTCTATCTCCCCTCTTGATGTCGATTTTCTATCGTCTCCCATGATTTCAACTTCCGATGATTTGGATTCTGTAGTGAATATGGTGATTTCTTCGGTAGGGTTATTGGATCCTGATCTCCTTACTCCTATCGCGACCCTCGACATGTGTTCCTTCCCGAGTGATTATCTTCCATCCAGTGAAGATCTCCTGGAAGCCATGACTGAGTTTTGTCCCTTGACATGGTATCCTTCCCGAGCATTATTCTCTTGGAAGTCATGATCAAGAAGCAGCCACGAGCATACTTTTTATTCTCTGTGGCAAGCTCGTTAAAAAATGAAACAAAGGCCCTAAGCATAATTCTTTTCCTTTGTCAAGCTCGTTAAAAAATGAAACATTCACCTCTCTTGAACCTTCTTTTCATCCACCCTTCTCCTTTTTCTCATCCAATAGAGAAATTGGTGACAACCTCAAAGTCGGTGCATGAATTGAAGCTTGGGGGGCATGTCTCCAGCCTTTGATGATCATTCTGGAGTTAAGCCACTATCTTTTCAAGCTGGGGGTATACCTAGCTTAGTCTTTGTTCTTTCTCGTGCTCAAAAATACATGAGAATGCATCCGGGTAAACTTTTATCTCTTTTTCGGACCTGTATGGATACACGAAAAAGGAACCCCCTAGAGTCTCCTTTAAGCTCTTTTCAGACTCTCTAAACATGAAAAGATCGTCGAGTGATCTTGCTTCCTTTCCCACTCATTAAAAGGTTTGGAAGGGCATCTTTTGAGTGATAATTTATCTCTTTTTTGGCCTTGCGAGACTAACATTATGAAAAAGGACAACATTGGAGTCATCTTTAAGTTCTTTTCAGACTCTCTAAACATGAAAAGATTGTCGAGCGACCTTGTTCTCTTCACGCTCGTTAAAGT
>JZKD02S0410526.1:39902-57978 GCA_000966675.3 Picea glauca | reverse complement strand
TTCAGACTCTCTAAACATGAAAAGATTGTCGAGCGACCTTGTTCTCTTCACGCTCGTTAAAGTATTTGAAGAAAACATCTGTTGAGCGATAGTTTATCTCTTTTTCGGTCTCATCGGACTACTTTACGAAAAAGGAACTGAGAGAGTTCTCTTTTAAGTGTTTTTCCAGACTCTATAATCATGAAAAACCTTCGAGTTTTCTATCTTTGGACTCGTTAAAACAAACATCGACAGGCCCATACGGGATCGAACCCTTACTTCTTCTAGTTCGTTAAACAAAGGAAGAGGAACTTACCGAAGGTGAGTTATATCGAGCATGTGTTACCCTCCTCGAGCTCGTTAAATTAAAAAGAGGTACTCGTCTATCTGGATGGGGGGAAAATTGAAGGAAGCAAGCCACGCAGTTTTTGAGAACATTACCAGTAACTCTTAGAGTCTCCGTTGAACACGACACTTTTTCTTTGCGCACATCTTAATTCGCTGAACCTCTCCACCGAACCAATCCTCTGAGTTTTTCTTACTCCTTTGGGTCACCTGACGAAAGTCACAGTATCCATTGCATCATCATGTTTTGGTCCATGTCATGTTTCTGCTATTGTGCCTCAGTGTTCAAGGGAAGTATCCACCTCGAGAGTCAACCATCACAAATATCTTGCCTCAATACCTGTGTCAGTCCATGTTCATTTGATCTACCAAATTACATCTCTGTGTCTATTTTGTGTCGTTGATGGGGGATACATCAAGGCCCTCCTTCGACGAGTCTATTCCTATTGACTTCAACACATTATCTAGGAACTAGACTTAGAAACGAGTTAGTACTTTGGGACCTGCATGCCTCAATGGTAGGCCTCCTCACGTTTGATAGTGGGTTTACATCATTGACCTATGATTAGATGATTCCACGGATGTTTGACTTCAGCTCATCCATTCACATTCGTTGGAATGTACTAGGGTACATTGGGAATCATTGACATCAATGGTGATCTCCCTCGTGCTTGTTAACGGTTTACATCATTGACCGGTAATCAAGTGGTTTCTGCCATGTTCGACATCAGGACATCTATTCACATGGTTAGATTCATACTACATCGGGATCGGTAAGAAGACCCTGGGTTGAGTGATCACTCTGATATGTACTTTGCCTAGGTTGCGACGGAGCTTCTCTTGAACAATGACACATATACTGTCACATAGATCCACTTTGTATTGGTCGTGGCTATGTCTTGTCATCTCGTAGATCCACTGTGTATTCTTCATGACTACAATCAGTTCAGGTCATGGGAGTATAGATCCACAGTGTATTTTCGGTGGCTATACCTTTTGTCAATATAATTATGGATCCGCAGTGTATTTATGGCGGCCATACCTTGAAAGTCTCTATCACTCAAGCATAGGTATGCCTGCCTTGGGTTTGAAGCATGCTTTAATATTTGTTTGATGGTTGTGTGCAGATTTTGTCAAGTTCTCTGAGCCCGCACCCTTGCTTGAAAGTCTGCAAAGTATTTCAATTATCAGTTCTCGTCTTCTAACTTCATACTTTGGGGGGCAATCTGTTACACCTCAAAATTACTCACTTTGCAAGTGTCGCAAGTGTCATCATTTCAAGTGTCGCATCTTGACCACAAGTGCATAAGTGTTGTTGACATCATATTGCCTTCTTTCCTATGTCATGCCTCCAACAACATGACAAGGACACTTAGGACACCTCAAAGACTAGTCTTGAAGAGGAGGAATCAGTCTACTAGAAATGCAAGTCTCTTACTATTGGAAGGACCACTAAAAATTGAGTTTCAGGGAGGAGCGCTCCCCTATACATTGTCAGGGAGCGTTATAACACTCTGTCCACCCTTCTGGGGGAGTGTTATAACACCAGTGCTTGCTTTCCTTCTCTTGGGGAGCGCTATAACGCTCTGATGCCCCTTTTGGGGGAGCGCTACCTATTCTAGGCGAAAATTGGTTTGTTGAGAAGAATGAGGGAAAGATCCCCTCAATATCTGAAGGCAATTGGATTTGAATCCTTGGTCAAGCCATGATCTTAGGGTAGATCCATAACTGGAGGAGGAAAATCCTCAACTTACCCCAAAGATATCTCAAGTAGTTGGGCCTCTCCAAGCCTATTTAAACATGCCTTCTCATGGTGAAAAGAGGGGAAAAAGTATTGTGAAGCATCCAACCTACGGTCTCATGAAGAAGGTGTCTTTCAGAACATTAGCATTCGGTGTGTGCACTGTTTGAGCAAGGGTTTGGACAAGGGTAACTTGATGAAGCTGCTGCACTCACACCTATGGTTGTAAGTTTTCTTCATTGTTGTTCTCTTTAATATAATATGCTTGCCCTATTTTTTTCAATTCTGTGTTTGATCTCACATGAATTTGTCTCTAATAGATAGACCTATTTCGAACTAATCTCAGTAGAGTAGGAAGTTGTTTGTACTTTTGTTTGTCTACAGGGCTTATCGAGGAGTTCAAGATTGGAGCTCAACTCAGACTGTGCAGGGACAAACACCGATAAAAGGTACTTCTTTTCTCCTTCCTCCTTACACATTATTTTATCTAGATCTAAAAGGAAGTCAGTGTCAATGATAAGCATCTTATGTCTTAAGAGTTAAGAGTCTAGCTCTCAAGAGGAGATCTACCTGTCCGCATGGAGATTTTCCTTCAACAAACATCCAGGGAGCGCTCTTTTAAATTCTTAACTCCCTTGGTTATCTGGTACATCTGGTTGGAAAGAAACAACTTGATCTTTGATAATATACCTCCTTCTATCAATACAGTTGCATACAAATCAAAAATCACTTGGCCTGCATCAGATTTGGAAAGAAATCCATCCACCTAAGGGGAAAACAATTTTTTTTATAAACCCTTCTATTGTTGAGAACATATTTACAGGGTGGTTCGATGGTGCAGCCCAACGCAGTGGAGCATTGAATGGTGTTGGTGGTATGATTAGAATAACTGATAACTCTCATTACAGATGGACCTTCAGCTGTGTCCTGGGCACCAACACCAGGGCATAATTATTGGGTGCCTGGGCTAGTCTTCACTTGGCCACGAGGCTTAATATTGATCATCTTCAACTAATCGGTGATTCTAAAATTATCATAGATTGGGTGAATCACAGCGGCAAGCTTCATTTGATCACCTTTGTGGCTTGGATGGAACAAATCAAAGCTCTCCAATGCCACTTCAAGAAGCTCATCTTCACTCATACTTCCTGTGAGTTCAATAGGGAAGCGAACCTGCTATCTAAAACAACACTTCAAAAATAAGTAGGCATGATCACATACACCCATTGGTTGGATGACCATGAGGGTCCCTCACATGCTATCAAATTATTTTAAGTCTGGAGCCATCAGTTTTCTATCGACATCATCAACTTCTTTCTCCTATCATGGCACTACTTTTGACATACTTTCTTGAAAACTCTACTCTTCTCTATCCCCTCTACTTATTCAGAATTGTGGTTTCTCTTATTTTTCTTCCAGGGTAACTTCACTCACCTTCGAATTTGGTGTCCAATTGAAGGAGAAATATTCTCCCTACCTGTTGTACCAACTCAGTTTTCTGGATGTAACTGGTTGTGAGAACATATTATATTTTTAATATAATTGAGCAATTTTTTATCTTGGAAAAAAAGGGTTCGATTTTTAGCATTAAGGTGCACCCCTTAGGATTTTTGAGAGCGATCGATAAATTTCAAGATTTTTGTATTTGTTTAGAGAAAGAAAAAAAATGATTATTGAAGTGTTGAAAAAAAAAAGTGATTATTGAAGTGTTGGAGAGGGAGGCATTTGGTTGTAGTCTAAATGTACTACGTTTTTTTTCTTTTTTCTTGGCATAATTTTCAGGAATATTTGTTTGAAATTGGGCGAGATATTGTTGGATCTGTATATTTGAGTGGTTAAATCTGTATACTCCGAGTGCTCTAGATGTTTTTCAGCACACCGAATCCATTTCTACATTCAAACATACAATTTAAATAATAAAAAATTGTGATTTCCTACAAATTTATGTTATCAAATTTCGATGAGAAGAGAAAAAACATAGAACAATTAACAACATTGTGACATTGCCATACTTTTCACAAATATTTCATCTTAGTACGAAAAATTACCTTTACTAAGAAAAGTGAGGTGCTCTTCCGGGCAAGGTGGAAACATCTCTCCACGATACTAATAAAATAGAAAGAAAAGAAACATACGTGCTACCTATAATGTTTTTGCAACTCCATAATGTCCATTCTTTTATTCTTTTAGTATTTTGTAATTGTCATTGTGTTTAAAAGTGAAAGATGTGATATTTTATTTTTTTTATTTAATTGGAAAAAATTTAACATTTAGCAATAGGTTTGTAATGTTTTTTTAATCTCGCAGTACTTAATATAGATATGAGGTTAAATTGAATCTAAAAGATGTGATGTTTTATTTTTTAGTTAATTAAAAATAATAATAACATAAATTCAATGTAATCTGAATTTTTTTTAGCAACATGTTTATATGTAAACATGTGTTTTTTTAGATATGGGATTAAATTAAATTTATGATAATACATGAATATTTATTGAACTGCATGCATTTACACTTATTCTTTATGAATGCAATGTTGTTTGAGAAATATACTAACATCCTTATAAGTGTTTATTGTAAGTGTGTGAAGTAGATATTAACGTTATCCATTATTTAATAAGAGTTGATAATAATGACTTGAGATCATGTAATATGTTTTGACCTTTTTATAACATTTTTAAGAGGTAATGAATTAGAAAAGGGTAAGGTTTTTATGTTAACTGGGTTTAGCTTGGGTGGTTGAGAGGAAGATTATTATTCTTCCCACTTGGATTCAAATCTTGCTTATGACATGTTCTCTCTTTGTGAGTCGATTGTTGATTGAGACTCTCTATGAGCCATGAAGAATATTTCACTCGTTCCCTTGCTTTAAGGCCCTTAAAAGAGGCAATACAAATTTGCAAAATACACTCTTGTTGCATGAATACAAAATGTGAGAGCAATGTGTAAAAACTGTGAGTGCATTACATTTAAATAATATTCACATTACCAAGCTTACAATGTGCTCACGTTTCCTCTACCATGTTAATGTTAGAGTAGAAAGGATGCAAAATATGCATGCATTATGAAATGGACATGCATTTCATTGTTAAACAAAAAAAGTAGCCATGCTCTTTTCTTAATTTTTTGTTTCCAAATTGGTAAATGAGTGTGTCATGTGCATCTTTGGCACCCTCTAGACCATAAATTTTGGCACTTGCTAACTAAGAAAGGAAATCCATGAGAGGTTGGGGTGATAGGTGCAGGAGGGGTTATCCCAAATCTCGAAGGAACAATAGATTTTTCATTTGCTTAAGGTCTTGGTATATCAACAAATAGTTAGGCTAAAGCCTATGTGCTATTGCAAGACTTGAAGATTGTCATCAACTCTGGTATTCAAAAATTGAATGTGGTGGGAGACTCAAAGAATGTAACAAGACATAAGGTCTTGAATACTACCCTAATTGACAGTATTTTGGATTTGGTAGCAAGCAAAGCAAGAATCCAAAAAAAAAATCATGAGTTGATTTCTTCCATGTTCTAAGGGAGAATAACTCTCTAACATATGGTTATGCTACTCAAGATACTTATTTTATAGTGGGGGACATTTTTATCGATGGTAAGTTATGTAATCAACCTATCTCTCAATATTTTCATGAAGGACATGACATGTTTCAAGCATTTAAGCAGGCACATGGAAAATTTAAGGCAAGTCTATCATATGATAATGCACATTATGAGAAGAGACTCATCCCATCTGCTCGCATGCCTAAACACTTAGTTCCACACAAATTCTAGTCCACGAGAGGTAATTCTCCTTGGCACTATGGCATTATGGCTTTGAGGTTTGGCTTTCCACTACGAAGGTTATGGCTCGCAAGTTTGAAATTTGGTCTGGTAAGTTTCAATTTTTTTATTTGGCTAGCGTGCTTGGTTATGATTCTCTTTTGGAATATGGGTAAGCTGTCACCTTTGCCTTCCATTTTCTCTTAAAGGAGTGTAGCTTTAGGGATTGTCTCAAGTTTTAGTTCAAGGGATTTTGCATCAGTTCCAATCTCTCATATGGGGGGGTCTATTTTATCCTTGTATGAATTTGATCTCTCTCTATGAAACTTTTGTTCTTTTAGGTGAATGCTCCTTCGATTTTGGCTTTGGCCAACATTTTTTAGAGGCTCTCTGGGTGTGGAAGGAATTTTTGTTGCCCCTTTACATTTTTGAGAAGTTTCTTTTTATATGGTGCCCTTCGAACTTCATTAGTTTGCCTTCAAACTTTCTATGGTATCCTCTATCTGTTTTGAAAAGAGCATTCTCTTGTGGTGTTTGTCTAGAGCATTTAAAGTATATCCATATTTTTTTCTAGGCTTCAGGGGCTTCGATAGAGAAATAAAGGCAATCTATTATAGGGAGTATTGGAAAGTTCAGTTTTCATTTGGTATTGGACTGTTCTAGTGTACATATGGACTACAGTGAGCTACATGAGATCCAACGGGCATTGAGAGGCCACGATGATGTTATTCAGGGTAACAGAAGCTCAATCATAATGACTATAACTAAAATTCATGAGCAGAACCAACATGTTACTACTCAAATTGCTACAATTATGGGTATTGTGGTTCAATTGAAGCATTAGATTACAGTTCGAGAAGCCAAATGTAACATGCTTCAAAACATGGTCATCAATTTGACCGAAGGTGAACAATCTAGAGAATCCAACCAAGTGTAGTCTATCAATTCAAATTATGGGGGACCAAGGGAAGATGAAACAATTCACTAGCTTCTAGAAAGTGTAAAAATTGTCAAATTGAACTTGGACTCAACTAAAACAACATTGGAAGAAGCAACTAACCATCATGCCTTTAGTTAAATTTTGATGTTTTTCAAAGTAATTAGCTATCTAAGATTTTTTTTAGAATATACACCACTAAAATATAATGGGATGTGTTTCACA
This sequence comes from Picea glauca, assembly GCA_000966675.3. NCBI lineage: Eukaryota > Viridiplantae > Streptophyta > Pinopsida > Pinales > Pinaceae > Picea > Picea glauca. The sequence goes on along the minus strand of JZKD02S0410526.1, from coordinate 50,986 downwards.
TGACATTACATGGATATATCTATATGCTAGTAGATACTCTCTTTTTTATATTTTTGTTTAAATAATTTTAAAGTAGACTTTTGATGTAAACTTGTTATGGTCCATATTGCAATTTTTACTCAATATAAAACGTCTTATTTATGGTTAAAAAAAATCCATGAGAGGTGAATCCCAATTCAACATACCATGGCCAAGTATGTTTGTTTTAATCTCCTTATTAATAGTTTATTAATTCACAAACTATTAATTCGTACATTTTTTTTTACATATTTTAGAACATCACAATTCATAAACCACTCATAAGAGTATATTTGTAAGGAAATGGGATTTGAAAAGATGAACGAATGGGTGTGAAGGACTAGAGTTTGATGTTGTCCAAACTACATTTATAAGGCATCTCTTCACATTTATGATTTTGGTTGACAATCTTACTTATGTGTATTGGCCTTAATGGCATTACAATCTTTCCATAAGGTTTTTTTTTCAATAGAAAATTAACTCAAAATTATATTAATATATAATTTTTTTTACATATTTCTTTCATAGCAAAAGCACAACCCTAACATGATTGATAATAAGCTTAGCCAAAAAGGACAGTTCGGTCTTTTATGTGCATACATCGCTCTGGGAGACACATCATTCAAAATGTAAAATCACAAGAGTTACACATACTCGTGATAGTCATGAACATAACCAGATAAAATAACTATAATAAACTGACTCAAAATATGAAAAGAGATATATCAGAACATGGCCAGGTAATTCATGGGACCTAAGCCTCTAGGTTCCCATAAATAATATGTAATTCTTCCCTCAGGCTCATGGAGAGCTTGTTTAGAAAGCTGGTCTGCCTCCTTGTTGAAATCTTTGAAAATGTGATGGAAGCTAACTGCCTGAATTTTTTTTATAAGTTCCTTTGTTCTATGCTTCCATCCTTCGATAGTGCATGCATGTAGCCTTCCTCTATTGTTGAGCCAATCTATAATTACCTTGGAATCGCCCATAGCTTGAAGTTTTTGGAGGGCTAGATGAATAACCAGAGTAAGAGTGGCCCATATTCCCAAGAGCTTTGCCTTTGTATTTGTACCTTCACCGTTGTTTAGATGCCATCTATAGACTAAAGAGTCGAATGTTTTAATAACCCCCCCTGCTTCACACAATTTCTTATCACTCTGCGCTGCCCCATCAAAAAATGCAATAGAAAATCCATCTGATTGGGAGACCAAACAATCTCTTATAGGAGCGAACTTTGAGTCGATGGTTTCTTCTTGTAGAGCCCCAGGGTCTTGATAACCACAGAGTGAGTTGAAGGAACAACATTCTCAAAAATAGCTTTGTTTCTTTCGTTCCAAATAAACCAGCAAATTATAGTTGCAAGAGTTGGAGAGATAGTTTTATCCTTAATCCATAAAATAAAACAGTCAGAAAGTGACTTGCCTTCCCACTTTCTTTTTATCTTTTGTATGTTTTTTATTCTTTCCCAGACCTTCTTTGTAAACATGCAATCAAGAAATAAATGGTTGTTATCCTCTGAACTGCTTTTACACAAGATACACAGACTTGGTCCTTCCCAACCTTTTTTCTGTAATATGTCCCATGTTAAAAAAAAATTGATCCATCGCCAACCAGATGAAAAGTTTGATCTTAAGTTGAAGATCCCATTTCCAAATTTTATGCCTCCAATCATCTAGAATCGGAAAATTGTTTGTAGAAATAAGAGCCAAATAAGCATTTTTAACAGAAAGAATTCCAGATGAGTTACCTCCTCTCCACATTAGTTGATATGTTGTGTCCCTAATAGTAGCTCCGGCTCCTATAAGTGATCTGTGAAAAAGGTCCCATTCAGCTACCAGTGCTCCATTTAGTCCCAAGTCTGCGCTCCCGAACCAGTTTTCAATAAGGTTGTAAGGATTGGTATGTTTTGCTTGTGCAAGTACCATGATCTTTTTCTTCTTTAGTTGTTCTAGAATATCAAGAGATAGTATGGATCTGTCTCCCAATCCCAAGATATGATCTCTACCAATAGTGATAAGGTGGCCAGAGCCCGGTACCCAACTAAGCCAATGTGTAATGAGATGGACGAACTTTAATAGACTATTGCAAATCCTAGATGTTGAATTTTGTTTGAAGGAGACAGATTTGAACCAATTGATGATGGTTGTGTTTTGTAGATATTTATCTTTGATAATATTATGCCAAATGTCTGTTGGCATGTTTTACAGACAGTGTATGCTTGTCATTGATGGCAAGTACAACAGCAAAGATGGCAGCAAACGTGCAAAGGATTGTAGGCAGGTCATTAATGGCAAGATCAGAGTATGCAGCGAAGGCAAAACAAGGACAAAGTAAGCTCAGGAGGAATTAGCGCAGAGTCGAACACAATGTGTAGGTGCGCACCAGGAATGAGTTTAACTCATTGCCAAAGCTCAAGAGAGATAGCGTACTCAGAATCTCAGGCGGATCAAAGGTCGAGGCCCTTGACACTTAGAAATTCTTCCAAGTAAGGAGGATGCGTAACCTCGAGAGGAGAAGTGTCAGTGATCGTTGGATCCCATTCAGAATCCCCGATGACCGTCAGATATGAATTCAGAGAAGAGTAAACTCCATTTTGGAGTTTCGCAGGTCGGGAAATTCAAAGGAAAGAGGCTCAAACTCGCGATATGAAAATTCACGAAAAGATCTTGACCGTCAAATCACCGACAAATATGGACCGTTGATCAGACACAAGGAAGGCTCGTGGAGTTGCGAAAACACGATAAAATATTGACTGTTGATCCAAGAGGGACACGTGGCGAAAGATTAGCATTTCGCTGACTAGAAAGTCAAAGTTTAGAAATGCTCCAACCTCTCACCTCTTGAAATCGCGATATGCGAAATCGCAATTTAACCACAGCCGTCAGATCAAGGTGTGATCTGGACCGTTGATCTGAGCTTCATCTCGGAGCTTTGCCTATCGCGACTTGGAGTGACAAGAACCTCCATCTTAGGAACAATGATAAGCGAAATTGCGATTTAACCGCAGCCGTCAGATCAAAGTGTGATCTGGACCGTTGATCCAACTCCATTTCATAGTTTCGTGAATCACGACTTGGACTAAAGAGAACCTCCATCACAGGAATCACGAGATGCGAACTCACGATAAGATCTGGACCGTCAGATCACCAAGAGTTCTGGACTGTTGATCTAAGCTCCATCTCGGAGCTTCACCTATCGTGACTTGGAGTGACAAGAACCTCCATCTAAAGAACCGCGAGATGCGAATTCGCGAAAAGATCAGGACTGTCAGATCACCAAGAACGTGGATCATTGATCTGAGCTCTATCTCAGAGTTTCACCTATCGCGACTTGGAGTGACGAGAGCCTCCATCTAAGGAACAGCGAGATGCGAGATCGCGAAAAGATCGGGACCGTCAGATCACCTAAAACGTGGACTATCAATCTGAGCTCCATCTCGGAGTTTCGCCTATCGCGACTTGGAGTGATGAGAGCCTCCATCTAAGGAACAGTGAGATGCGAGATCGCGAAAATATCTGGACTGTTGATTAATCGAGATTGTGGACTGTCGATCAGGGTCAATGAAGATCATGAGTTCGTAGCACCTTTTAGCGCAGATAGTGGTCATCGCCTGTGGTCACGTGGAGGAAGGACCTAGTGCAGATAAGCTCCGCCTCGGAATTTCAGGGATCGTGTCTGGTACGAATGTCGAATTACCAAAAAGGTGAAATGTCGTTGTAACCGGTGGTCACCACCTGTGGTCACGTAGAGGAGGGAGATAGAGCAGCCAAGCTCCTTTTCGGAGCTCGTGACATGAAGAGTCAAGATGCCTCATCGCAGAATCTTCGAATTGCGAAAGTGTGAAACGCATAAATCACGACAATATCCTTTAGAGCTAATCCAATGGTGCAGATGAAACTGAAGGAGATCGAAGGGATATTGTTGCACGTCACAGTGTAACTACCAGAAACCACTGATGGTTTCTGCCAGAGGACTCGAAGACACTTCGGGGTGATTGACAGAGGAGATGAAGAGTCTCTGGGAATCTTCAAGAGGGATGAAGATGCTCATGGAGGCAATTGATAGCTGGATGAGCATTGAAGACTGTAACTGGAACAAAGAAGGTGAGCTCAACTGTCACAGAGAAGACGAAGAGTCTCAACTGCCAGAGAGGCTGAGGAATCTCAGCATAACATACAGTGATGTTGAACGAGTGGAAAAACGACCAGAGAAGCTGAAGAGTCACGATGATGATCAGACAGAGCACTCGAGTTGTGGAGGATATCGGCGCGGTGTGATTATGCAAAGGTATTACGCGCATTGCATGCACAAGGTGCACAAAATCTATAAATACACAATACAAAGAAGAGATGTGGTTGTTGTTCCTGATGGTGTTGTTGTGGATGTTGCTGTTGAAGGTGATTCATGCATGAAGAAGGAGCAAAGTGCAGCAGCTGAAGAGAACAGAAGAAGAACTGTGCAATGAATGGACATGGAGCACAGAACATAAAAAGCAGAAGAACAGAATGCGCAGTGGATGCATGTTGGAAGACAGTGAGGAAGTCTGAGTAGCAAAATATTGCAGAATAGTGATGAGACTGGTAAGTTGTCATTGAACACTATATCACTGTAATAGGTTTCAGTATTTCATATTCATAATCCAGGGTGGTTGGGAGGTGCTAGGGAAGACTGGTGTCCTCAGAGGTTCAAGTGGGTGCTTGACAACAGGGAGTTGGTGCTTCCTTCTAGTTGGTGCTAGAGAAACCAGGGAGTTGGTGCTTCCTTCTAGTTGATGCTAGAGAAACCAGGGAGTTGGTGCTTCCTTCTAGTGGGTGCTAGAGAAAAACAAAGAGTGGGTGCTCTCAACAAGTTATAGCTTGCAAAATAGAGGTTGTAGCCTCACAATGAGTTGGTGCTCATATGTATGATAATGTAAAAAATGTAAATAATACTTATCATATAAAGAAGAAGAGGTTTTTACCTTGTATGGGTTTCCTTGGGAAATATATGTCTCTGTGTTTCTCATATATATGACTGATGTTGAATGTGCCATTGTTTATTTCCCTGCATTATTGTGATCATCATTGAGTGCCTTGTAAATATTTTAAAAGAAGCATAATTGTTTAAGCATGGTAACAACTGATTCACCCCCCCTCTCAATTGTCCAACAATGCCTTCCCGATTAAGAACTCGCCAGAGGGGGTTGGCGTTCAGTGCTGAATTGAAAAGAAATAAATTTCGAAAGCCCCATCCACCACAGTATTTTGGTCTAGATAACACATCCCATCTGCATAGGTGGTAATGATTGGTCTCACTGTTCCCATTCCAAAGAAATTTGAACATTAATTTACAGACCTGATTAAGAACTAAGGGCGAGATAATCTCCAGAGACATCCAGTAAATAGTCTGACTCTCCAGTACATATTTAATTAGAATATAGTGACCACCCAAAGATAACCACTTATTATACTAGAGGCCAATCTTTTTCTCCATTTTCGCCAGTAACCAATTCCAATCATTAGCCTGATGCGCCCCAGTCTTAAGATGATATCCCAAATATTTCAAACCTGTGGCAAGTGTTGAAAACATGTAAGGGAGAAAAGACCTGTATGGGGTAAGATTTGAATCGAATAATCCTTCAAAAAGCATTGAAGTTTTTGATACATTTACTTGAAGACCCGAGGCTTTATAGAATAAAACTATGAGTTTATCAATCTCCAACCACTCTTGAATATTTTCCTTTGTCATGATTAGTATATCATCCACGAAGAATAAGTGAAGTATGTTAATCATTCTGGAGACTTTAATACCATAAATCTTGTCTTCCTCTTTGCTCTTTTTTAATAAAAGACTAAGTCCTTCCATAACCAGGATAAATAATTACGGAGATAGAGGACAACCCTGGCGCAAACCTCGGCCACTCCGGAAGAAATTTGTGGTTTCTCCATTGATTAAAACAACATAAGTAGGAGAAATAACACAACTCATAATCCACTTTGTCATTTGGGTTCCAAAATCCACTTGAATTAAAATCATCCTGAGAAGATCCCAATCTATGCAGTCATAGGCTTTGCGCAAATCCAGCTTGAGCATCAAAGATTTTGTTTTCTTTTTTGTATTACTATGAAGGCACTTGTGAGTTGTACCAATATCGTCCTGAATTTGCCTTCCTTTCAAAAAGCATAATTGTTCTTCTATGAGTGTGCTAAAAAGAATGGGCTTGATCTGATTGGCGATGATTTTTTATATCAACTTATAGCATAGATTGCATAAGGAGATGGGCCTAAAGTCCCCGAAATTTGTTGCCTTATTTTCTTTTGGAATTAAGGCGAGGAAGGTAGAGTTTAAGCTTCTTGTTATAAACCCACTCTGCCTAGACTCCTCAATCATCTGTACGAGGTCTTCGCCAACCAAATAAAAAAAGTATGTGAAAAATTCCACCGTCCAGCCATCGGGGCCTAGACTTTTGTCTTTTTTGAAAAGTGTTAACTTTGATTTATTCTAACTTTTGTACTTGTTTAGTAGTGTTATGAGAAGAACGAGCTTTGTAGAAATTTTTGAAGTAGTATACAACCTCTTCTTTAATTGGTGTCTACCCTGTATGCCCTTGTCCAGTATCATCAACTATCTCCTAGATATGTTTGTGAATGTGTCTGTGGTTAGAAAAGTGGTGAAATTTTTTTGTATTTTGATCACCACTTTTAACCCAGATTGCTCTACTACATTGATGCCACTTTTCTTCATTAGCTCAAAGTAGCTTGTTCCTTTCCAGCTCTAAATTGTCAAGAAAAATTTCCTTATCTGATTGTGAGTAGTCATCCACAAAACTCAGAAAGGTGACTCTTATCTTTGATTCTAAAAATTCCATGCATTGCAGTATGATTATGTCTCTATGCTTCACCCAAAATTTAGTCTGTCTTTTCAGTTCTTTTAGCTTCCAAACAAGTCCTCGCTGGCTGCCCGCTTATGTAGTGAATTTAAGATCCTTCCAAACCTAGTGAACAATATCTTTGTAATATTCATCGATCAACCAAAGGGGATTAAGTTTAAAGGGATATGCCTTATACTTCGGATAAATTTTCAGCTGAACAATAACTGGGGCATGATCAGAAATAAAGGGATACTCCACCCATGAGTGATAGATGCCACTCGAAGATAATAAACCTTATGAAATAAAGAATGTGTCCAGTCTCTTAGCAATAGCATGTATTCTGAGATGACCATTGCACCAGGTTGGAACCACCTTGTCTGGTTGTAAATCCACTAAATGTTTTTACTGGAACAGAACTTTGAAAAAACCGGCCAAACGACCAGGAGAATTAGAGCCTCCCCATACCTCATCTGACGAAAGAGTAATATTTAAATCTCCTGCTAGTATCAAATTATCAAGAGAAAGTAGACCACCATCGGCCACTAAATCCCAAAAGGATCGCCTATACGAGCACGGGCCATAAACATTAAGTAGAGAGAGTTGCTTCTGGCTGGCAATAACTTTGCCTATCAACAGAATACCACCGTAGGTGAGATGTGGATTCAAATCATAAATATTAGGGTCCCATGTGAATAATAGACCACCAGAGGTACCAAGTGAATTAACATCACATGAAACCCACGAAGGATGGAAAGTATTTATAAAATCCCTAGCCTTTTGTTCATGAACTAAAGTCTCCTGTAAAAAAATATTCTCCAGATGGACTCGATCCAAAAGATAGTGAAAGGAGATGGATTTAAGGGTGCCCCCGACCCCTTTGATATTCAATGAAAGAAGGATCATTATTTTTCCCCTGTTAGGGCTTTCATTGCTCTAAGTGCTCCACAATCAGTGGCAGAAGGATTAGTATCGCAGGTTTTATTGGTCACACCTACCATTTTTTTCCGAGAGATACGAGTCTTGATGGGAGAATGTTCGATGCCAAAACCTCTAGACCATGCAAACTCCTTCCCTGTCCCTTCCACTCGAGTACTAGAAGTATTGGCCTTCACCCCTTCATTGGAATCATCATAGACGGAATTACCCAAATAGACTGGTAAATGAACAATTGACTTATTATCACGAATGAAAGGTAGTAGTGAATCAAGTACAACAGAAAGAGAGGAATCATTTTCCTCAGATTCCCTACAACCAGGAATCACCCCAGTCCCATCCGACCGGGGTAAAGGCGAGGAGGAGGCAACGATCGCCTAACTCTGATCTATACAGTTAGGAGATGAAATTAGATGTGGAACATAATTAGGGAGAGAGGTAAAAGGCTGGTCTAGTTTGAAAGTAATAGTTTTCGCAGTCCTTGACTGTGTCGAGACGTTCATCTCTTTACAAGCACACTCTTGAGCCTCCGGAGCTGAAAAGGACTTATCAACCTCACTAGGTAAAGGATCTATGGAAGTAGTACGTTTAAGCCAACCCGAATTTTCCAAGGCATCTCGCTCCCATAAAGTTAAAGAATCATAAAGGGTAGGAAAGAGTGATTTAAGCTTACCTATGAGTGTATCCAATGGCTCAATATGGCTATCCATCTCGGGCGAATAATGTAGACTTCTAGACCCAAAGATTTCCACAACAGGAGTGCAGTCCAAAATGTTCCAAACATTTTGTAATTCATCTGCATCCTCATCAACCACAAGACCTTTACAGTGCTGACGTAGGTGTCCCATACATCGACATAGACTGTAGCGGAAGGGTATTCCCATATAGTCTAGTCTCTGAAGTATCCTCTGCCCTCACCACTCAACCTCAAGGACCTCTGGTAAACTGCCATGTATGTCAATCTCCACCAAGATTTTACCAACCTTCTTTACCAGAGCCCTTAAAGGCTGATGATCCATTGTAATGAACGTACCTAAAAATTCGTCAATAGCTTTGAGGGCACCTTCATTCCAAAGTTGGATAGGTAGTCCAGGCATAAGTACCCAGAGATGCCTCCATGGGAAATTGCGCCCCCGACCATCATCCCACTGGATGGGCAAATGCTACTGTGTGGAACAACATCATTCTCATACTTAATTAATAACATGCATTTAAGTCATATTAAACACATTTAACTCAAAGTAAGCACAAGATTACTGCTAACATAAATAATCCTTGTCATTAACAATAATTCATATGCACAATAGAATACTTGATACATATAAGCATCACAGGCATGTAAAACATAATATTAAGCATAAATTGATACTTATATTTGAAATCGTGGTAATTCCACCAACCACGTGCAGGCCTTCCACGAACCTCCCAGCCTTAGACCACGCTACTCATCATGCTCAATAGCGGGTCACCCCCGAGCTAGGACTAAACTCCACCCAAGGCAAGGAATCCTAGTCTAGGCTAAGTTTACAGGGAAAACTGCATAGAATAACCGAAAGGATTCTTCCCATGATGCCTTCTTACGCCCACTACTCTTGGACTCTCATTCCCCACATGTTTGTTCCGCCCGGGAGTATACACCTTCACAAGCACAGTCCATCAGTGCTTCACCTCCCTCTCTGGGTCTCGGTAACAGGCTAAATCAAGAAGTCTTAGAGCTCTGTAGCTGGTGCTGGACTCTCTCTGGAAGAATACCACTTCCCAGCAGACTCCTTCACCTAGAAATAACTTCTAACAGGCCTGACAGACTGCCTCTTCAACTAAGGGCCTTAAAACCCGGTTCTTCATCCCCTTCCGACTCAATTCCTGCACGGTGAGGATAACCACAACACAACCTCACTCAGGAAAACAAAAACAACAACCTACAGACAGATCGAGTATGGATTCAGCTCTGCAATGGCGTATAGACTAGGTTCTATAACTCATAAGTCGACTTTCCTCTCCTAACCAGTTCTTTCAACGGTGCATAGGTATGTCAAGGGTAGACGCAAACCAATAACGGAATCAGAAGGATGATTTTTTGGTCTCCAGAAAGACGTCTCGGTTTTCTGGTTCTCAGAGCTGCGTGAGGGTATCCGAAATCAAACACAAAGGATGATGGAATGAGGAGCGACCCCCTCCACGGCTGACTTCTGTAGTTTTTTAACTGCATGTGTCTGGGTCAACACATGTCACCCATGAAGCTGCATGCACTCCATCAGCATGTGTTCCTCTCCAGGAACTTAGGACACAACATATATTTCACATGGCTTTTGGAATAATATTAAAATATTATTCCCAAGGACCCAATCCCCTAGGCTCAACACTTAGCCTCTCTTTCCAACCTTCCATCCCCCAATCCCTTACCCAATCTGTGGAATCTTAGTCCCCCATCACTCATTCATCGTGGTCGATTTGCACGCAGCGGTGTTTATATTTTTATTAATGTTATGCATGATTACATATACAAAAGTAGGCTCACGGCCTTAACACTTAGGCTCTCCGTCCTAATAACACATAAGCCCACCATCGTATATAAACTTAGCTCACCAGCCTATAAAACATAATTACAATTCATAATTCAAGCTCCATACTTCATAGGCATGATTTACAATAGGGCTTGGCCTTGGGGACATTACAATCCCCTCCCCTTATTTTGCACTGTCCTCAGTGCAATTTTACACTGCATCTGCAAGCTTTTCAAAATTTTTAAAAAGATGCGGGTACTCTGCCCGCATAACATATTCATGCTCCCATGTCGCATCCTCGGGACCGTACCAGGTCCACTAGACCTTTACAAGCCCTATAGCTCGATTCTGGAGCCGTTTGTTTTTCCTGTCCAATATGCGCACAGGATGCACTTGCAGGACACCTTCTTGTTCCACCTGAATCACATTCCAATTGATAACATGATTAGCATCTGGTATATATTTCTTAAGCAATGAATAATGAAACACATTATGTACAGTCATAGATGCAGGTAATGCAAGCATATATGCAACTGGCCCAATCCTTTCCAGGATTTCAAATGGCCCACAAAATCTGGCTACCAACTTGGCGCAACTTCCTAGATTCAGGGAACTCCTGTTAGCTTTCACTTTCAGGAAAACATGATCACCCACTTTGAACTCTCTATGGGTTCTGTTCTTATTAGCATAACTTTTCTGCCTGTCCTGGGCAGCTTTCAAATTCTACTTAATTTTTATCATTTGGTCCTCCATCTCCTTGAGCAACTCTGGCCCAACTACTG
>JZKD02S0410526.1:22892-39892 GCA_000966675.3 Picea glauca | reverse complement strand
TATAAATGTAGTTTGGACAACATCAAACTCTAGTCCTTCACACCCATTCGTTCATCTTTTCAAATCCCATTTCCTTACAAATATACTCTTATGAGTGGTTTATGAATTGTGATGTGTTTAAAACATGTAAAAAAAAATGTACGAATTAATAGTTTGTGAATTAATAAACTATTAATAAGGAGGTTAAAACAAACATACTTGGCCATGGTATGTTGAATTGGGATTCACCTCTCATGGATTTTTTTTTTTAACCATAAATGAGAGGTTTTATATTGAGTAAAAATTGCAATATGGATCACAACAAGTTTACATCAAAAGTCTACTTTAAAATTATTTAAACAAAAATATAAAAAAGAGAGAAAAGTCTACTTTAAAATTATTTAAACAAAAATATAAAAAAGAGAGTACCTACTAGCATATAGATATATCCATGTAATGTCATGTGAAACACATCCCATTATATTTTAGTGGTGTATATTCTTAAAAAAAACTTAGATACCTAATTACTTTGAAAAACATCAAAATTTAACTAAAGGCATGATGGTTAGTTGCTTCTTCCAATGCTGCTTTAGTTGAGTCTAAGTTCAATTTGACAATTTCCACACTCTCTAGAAGCTAGTGAATTGTTTCATCTTCCCTTGGTCCCCCACAATTTGAATTGATAGACTACACTTGGTTGGATTCTCTAGATTGTTCACCTTCGGTCAAATTGATGACCATGTTTTGAAGCATGTTACATTTGGCTTCTAGAACTGTAATCTAATGCTTCAATTGAACCACAATACCCATAATTGTAGCAATTTGAATAGTAACGTGTTGGTTCTGCTCATGAATTTTAGTTATAGTCATTATGATTGAGCTTCTGTTACCCTGAATAACATCATCGTGGCCTCTCAGTGCCCGTTGGATCTCATGTAGCTCACTGTAGTCCATATGTACACTAGAACAGTCCAATACCAAATGCAAACTGAACTTTCCAATACTCCCTATAATAGATTGCCTTTGTTTCTCTATCGAAGCCCCTGAAGCCTAGAAAAAAATATGGATATACTCTAAATGCTCCAGACAAACACCACAAGAGAATACTCTTTTCAAAACAGATAGAGGATACCATAGAAAGTTTGAAGGCAAACTAATGAAGTTTGAAGGGCACCATATAAAAACAAACTTCTCAAAAATGTAAAGGGGCAACATAAATTCCTTCCACACCCAGAGAGCCTCTAAAAAATGTTGGCCAAAACCAAAATCGAAGGAGCATTCACCTAGAAGAACAAAAGTTCATAGAGAGAGATCGAATTCATACAAGGATAAAATAGACCCCCCCATATGAGATATTGGAACTAATACAAAATCCCTTGAACTAAAACTTGAGACAATCCCTAAAGCTACACTCCTTTAAGAGAAAATGGAAGGCAAAGGTGGCAACTTACCCATATTCCAAAAGAGAATCATAACCAATCACACTAGCCAAATAAAAAAATTGAAACTTACCAGACCAAATTTCAAACTTGCGAGCCATAACCTTCGTAGTGGAAAGCCAAACCTCAAAGCCATAATGCCATAGTGCCAAGGAGAATTACCTCCCGTGGACTAGAATTTGTGTGGAGCTAAGTGTTTAGGCATGCAAGCAGATGGGAGGAGTCTCTTCTCATAATGTACATTGTCATATGATAGACTTGCCTTAAATTTTCCATGTGCCTCCTTAAATGCTTGAAACATGTCATGTCCTCCATGAAAATATTGAGGGATAGGTTGATTACATAACTTACCATCGATAACAATGCCCCCCACTATAAAAGAAGTAGCTTGAGTAGCATAACCATATGTTAGAGAGTTATTCTCCCTTAGAACATGGAAGAAATCAAGTCATGATTTTTTTTTGGATTCTTGCTTTGCTCACTACCAAATCCAAAATACTGTCAATTAGGGTAGTATTCAAGACCATATGTCTTGTTACATTCTTTGAGTCCCCCACCACATTCAATTTTTGAATACTAGAGTTGATGACAATCTTCAAGTCTTGCAATAGCACATAGGCTTTATCCTAACTATTTGTTGATATACCAAGACCTTAAGCAAATGAAAAATCTATTGTTCCTTTGAGATTTGCGATAACCCCTCCTGCACCTATCACCCCAACCTCTCATGGATTTCTTTTCTCAGTTAGCAAGTGCCAAAATTTGTGGCCTAGAGGGTGCCAAAGATGCACATGACACACTCATTTACCAATTTGGAAACAAAAAATTAAGAAAAGAGCATGGCTGTTTTTTGGTTTAACAATGAAATGCATGTCCATTTCATAATGCATGCATATTTTGCATCCTTTCTACTCTAACATTAGCATGGTAGAGGAAATGTGAGCACATTGTAAGCTTGGTAATGTGAATATTATTTAAATGTAATGCACTCACAGTTTTTACACATTGCCCTCACATTTTGTATTCATGCAACAAGAGTGTATTTTGCAAATTTGTCTTGCCTTTTTTAAGGGCCTTAAAGCAAGGGAACGAGTAAAATATTCTTCATGACTCACAGAGAGTTTCAATCAACAATTGATTCACAAAGAGAGAACATGTCATAAGCAAGATTTGAATCCAAGTGGGAAGAATAATAATCTTCCTCTCAACCATCCAAGCTAGACCCAATTGACAAAAAAACCTTGCCCTTTTTCTAATTCATTACCTCTTAAAAATGTTATAAAAAGGTCAAAACATGTTACATGGTCTCAAGTCATTGTTATAAACTCTAAATAATGGATAACATTAATATCTACTTCACACACTTACAATAAACACTTATAAGGATGTTAGTATATTTCTCAAACAACATTGCAATCCATAAGGAATAAGTGTAAATGCACACAGTTCAATAAATATTCATGTATTATCATAGATTTAATTTAATCCCATATCTAAAAGAACACATGTTTACATATAAACATGTTGTTAAAAAAATTCAGATTACATCGATTTTTTTTTTTTTTTTAATTAACTAAAAAAATAAAACATCACATCTTTTAGATTCAATTTAACCTCATATCTATATTAAGTATTAAGAGATTAAAAAAACATATACAAACCTAATAAACACTTATAAGGATGTTAGTATATTTCTCAAACAACATTGCATTCCATAAGGAAGAAGTGTAAATGCACGCAGTTCAATAAATATTCATGTATTATCATAGATTTAATTTAATCAAATATCTAAAAAACCACATGTTTACATATAAACATGTTGCTAAAAAATTCAGATTACATTGAATTTATGTTTTTTTTTTTTTTTTTAATTAACTAAAAAATAAAACATCACATCTTTTAGATTCAATTTAATCTCATATCTATATTAAGTATTGGGAGATTAAAAAAACATATACAAACCTATTACTAAAAAAATTGTTAAATTTTTTCCAATTAAATAAAAAAAAAAAATATCACATCTTTCACTTTTAAACATAATGACAATTACAAAATATTAAAAAAATAAAAGAATGGACATTATGGAGTTGCAAAAACATTATAGGTAGCACCTATGTTTCTTTTCTTTTTATTTTATTAGTATCGTGGAGAGATGTTTCCACCTTGCCCGGAAGAGCACCTCACTTTTCTTAGTAAAGGTAATCTTTGTACTAAGATGAAATATTTGTGAAAAGTATGGCAATGTTACAATGTTGTTAATTGTTCTATGTTTTTGCTTTTCTCACCAAAATTTGATAACATAAATATGTAGGAAATCACAATTTTTTATTATTTAAATTGTATGTTTGAATGTAGAAATGGATTTGGTGTACTGGAAAACTTCTAGAGCACTTGGATTATACAGATTTAATCACTCAAATATACAGATCCAACAATATCTCGCCCAATTTCAAACAAATATTCCTGAAAAATATGCCAAGAAAAAAGAAAAAAACGTAGTACATTTAGACTACAACCAAATGCCTCCCTCTCCAACACTTCAATAATCACTTTTTTTTTTCAACACTTCAATAATCATTTTTTTTTCTTTCTCTAAACAAATACAAAAATCTTGAAATTTATCGATCGCTCTCAAAAATCCTAAGGGGTGCACCTTAATGCTAAAAATCGAACCTTTTTTTTCCAAGAGAAAAAATTGCTCAATTATATTAAAAATATAATATGTTCTCACAACCAGTCACATCCAGAAAACTGAGTTGGTACAACAGGCAAGGAGAATCATTCTCCTTCAATTGGACACCCAATTCGAAGGTGAGTGAAGTTACCCTAGAAGAAAAATAAGAGAAACCACAATTCTGAATAAGTAGAGGGGATAGAGAAGAGTAGAGTTTTCAAGAAAGTCTGTCAAAAGTAGTGCCATGATAGGAGAAAGAAGCTGATGATGTCGATAGAAAACTGATGGCTCCAGACTTAAAATAATTTGATAGCATGTGAGGGACCCTCATGGTCGTCCAACCAATGGGTGTATGTGATCATGCCTACTTTTTTTTGAAGTGTTGTCTTAGATAGCAGGTCCGCTTCCCTATTGAACTCACAGGAAGTATGAGTGAAGATGAGCTTCTTGAAGTGGCATTGGAGAGCTTTGATTCATTCCATCCAAGCCACGAGGGTGATCAAATGAAGCTTGCCACTGTGATTCACCCAATCTATGATAACTTTAGAATCACCGATCAGTTGAAGATGATCAATATTAAGCCTCATGGCCAAGTGAAGAGTATCCCAGACACCCAATAATTTTTCCCTGGTGTTGGTGCCCGGGCCACAGCTGAAGGTCCATCTGTAATGATAGTTATCAGTTATTCTAATCATACCACCAACACCATTCAATGCTCCGTTGCGTTGGGCTGCACCATCGAACCACCTTGTAAATATGTTCTCAACAATAGAAGGGTTTATAAAAAAAATTGTTTTCCCCTTAGGTGGATGGATTTCTTTCCAAATCTAATGCAGGCCAAGTGATTTGTGATTTGTATGCAACTGTATTGATAGAAGGAGGTATATTATCAAAGATCAAGTTGTTTCTTTCCAACCAGATGGACCAGATAACCAAGGGAGGTAAGAATTTAAAAGAGCGCTCGCTGGATGTCCAATGTGAAAAACAATCAGAGATGGATATCCTAGTCCATGCATAGGTGAAGTGATATTCATGAGCAATTTTGTTCCAGACTTGTCCTGCGAATTGGCATTGAATAAATATATGTATAATAGATTCTTCTTCCTTGAAGCATAACTGGCTGGGTCCGTTCCAACCTTTCTTTTGCAAATTGTCCCAAGTAGAAATTTTATTATTGTCAGCTAGCCATATGAAGAGTTTTACCTTTAATGGAATTTTTGAAATCCAGAGGTGTTTGCGCCAGCCGGTTGTGGTGGTATTATTTACTGTATTGGAGACTGCAGAGTAAATATTTCTGACAGATATGAGACCCGAACAGTCTCCACTTGCCCACAGAAGCTGGTCCTCGACGTTGTGTAGATAGATACCTATTATGGAAAGTTACTGATAGAATCCATCCCATTCCTTTGCCAGATCAGGAGGAAGTGCCAATTCGACACCCAAAATCCAACCAGCAGTCGAGTGCCCCAATTCGTTATGAACCGATGCTTGAAATAGATAATGTATATGTTTGGAGTGAAAATGAGTGATCAGAGACGGTGACAGGTAAGAAGAAGAGTCGATGCCAAGGATGTGATCCATTCCAATCTTGATGGAGTGGTCGGAGCCAGGCTTTCAGCTGATCCAAGTTTTGATCCAATGGACCGATTTGTTCAGGTTCCTCCACGCTTGAGAAACTGCCCTGGAGTAATTAGGAGCCGAATGGAGCCAAGTCACAACTGAGATAGAAGGCAGATATTTGTCTTTAATAACCAAGCTCCAGATGCCAGAGGTGGTAAGGACATGCCAGAGAGAGTTGGCAGCCAGAGCATGGTTGAAATTGAAAATGTTTCTAATGCCCCAACCCCCCTTGTTTTTTGGTTTAGCCAAAGCTTCCCAATTGCAGAGATGTAAATTTTGTTTTTCCTTGCAGCCTGACAAGAGAAAATTATATGTGATGTTTCTAAGCTTGTCCAAGACCGGTGGGGGAATGGCTGCCACTGCCATCCAATACATCGGTTGTCCTTCAAGAGTAGCTTTAATAAGAGTGTATTTGCCTCTGATAGTGAGCCATTTGTTGTACCAGATGTTAATTTTTTTTCCACCTTTTGTAGCAGCCAGTCCCAGTCCATAACGAATTGGACTGGGTATAAACCCTATGATAGATGCAAGAAGTTATGTGGAAAGGTGGCCATAAGAAGATCTAAATCCTCGTCAAGAATATTAGCATAGTGGAAGGTTGATTTGGTCTAATTGATTTGTAGGCCAGTGGCAGAGAAGAAAAACTTCAAGAGTCCATCGATTTCTTTCCATTCAAGGGGACTGTCATTTGTCATTATAAGGACATCATCATCAAAGAGAAGGTGAAGGATTTTGATCAGCTTGGAGATTTTGATCCTAGTGATTCTGCCTTCTGCCTGGATTTTTTTGAGGAGGAGACTTAAACCTTCCATAGCCAAGATGAAGAGTAGCGGCGATAGAGGATAGCCCTGATGCAAGCCTCTACCACTGTGGAAGAAGGAGGAAGGTTCGCCATTAACCAACACAACAAATGTAGCACTTGTGACACAACTCATAATCATGGTTATCAAGGAGTGGCTGAAACCTAGATGTGTTAAAATAATTCTAAGATAATCCCAGTCAATGTAATCAAAGGCTTTTTTAGATCTAGCTTGAGGACAAGGGCGCAAGATTTTTTGTGATGAATGTTGTGCAAGCATTCTTGAGTTGTGCCAATGGCATCAAGAATTTGATGGCCCTTTAAGAATCCTAGTTGTTCTCTGGACAAGAAGCGCGAGAGGATGGGTTTGATTCGATTAGCAATAATTTTATATATGAGCTAGTAGCAAAGGTTGCAAAGAGCAATAGACCTGTAGTAACCAAAAGTAGTTGGATGATTTGTTTTTGGGATAACAGTCAAGAAGGTGGAGTTTAGAGCCCTAGAGATCCTACCATGAAGTCTAGAGTCTTCCACAAGCTCCAGAAGCTCAGGCCCCACCAAATCAAAAAAATGAAGGTAAAACTCTACGATCCAGCCATCCTGGCCCAGACTTTTATCCTTTGAGAAGGATTTGAGAGCAACCAATACCTCTTGAATTGTGCAAGGCCTGTCCAAAAGTAATTTTTTCTTCACTATGACAGTGTGAGGGTAGTGTTGTGCCACTGAAACTTGTGTTTGAAGGTGTGCTTGAGCTCTTGCCTCATAAAAGGATTTATAATAATTGGTGGTTGTTGTTTTAATCTCTTGTTGTCCACTGTGTTTTGTACCTGTTTCATATGTGATATCCTAAATGTGTTTTTTGTTCCTGGAGGAGTTGGCAAAGCAATGAATTTTTTTTGTATCGAGGTCTCCACATTTGATCCAATTAACTCTACTTCTTTGCCTCCAGAGAGCCTCGTTTGCCAGTAGTATCTTATTCATGTCAGCTTCAAGTTGTTTACATAGTTGAATTATGTCCCCTACATGTCCAGACTTCTTTGCCTCCAGAGAGCCTCGTTTTCCAGTAGTATCTTATTCATGTCAGCTTCAAGTTATTTACAGAGTTGAATTATGTCCCCTACATGTCCAGACTGTGTGTCAAAATGGTGTAGCGCATTAAGCTTGTGTTCCAACTCGTGGAGCTTCTGAAGAGTGCGATTTTTATGCTGTACTGCCCATCTTTTAATACATGATTTTAGATATTTCATTTTCAAGATGAAACGTTGTTGTATACCCAATCCAAGCTCGAAACAAGGGTCAGTCCACACAACATTGACAATGGCAGTAAATTCTGGTTCAATAAGCCAACACGAGTTAAGCTTGAATGGGTAGGAGATCTGCTTCGAACGAGGACCGAACTGCAGTAAAATCAGAGTGTGATCATATAGGTATGGCGTGTCAACCCAAGATATGATTCTACCAACATTAGTAGCAAGGCTATCTGAGATGTAGAAACGGTCAAGTCGTTTTGAGATAAAGTCCATTCCCATTCTGCCATTGCGCCATGTTGCAGTAAAATCGAACCTAAGCAAGGTAAACTTCCACCAATGAACCATAACCCAATTGAGTAATAATATCTTATTTCTCTTTGTCGATAAACTCTCATGATTATATTATTATTTGTGAGATTGCAATGTTGTAAATCTTATTGAACATATTTATATAAAAGATTCATCATATGTTTAAAGTGATTTTCTCCTTTTTGAAATTTTTAATAATATCTCTTAATCTCATTTAACCCATAGGGGTCATTCTTTGATCTCATCGTACATATAATCTATGAAGGTAGTAGACAATCTTTGGAAGACTATCTAGTTGAAACATGAAATTATATCACCATGGCATGAATCTAATGACTTACTCATACATTAATAATGCTTTCCAAAGAAAATTTTCAATTTCAATACAAAAAACAATTATTAAGCGTATTACTTATATCACCATGGCATGAATCTAATGACTTACTCATACATTAATAATGCTTTCCAAAGAAAATTTTCAATTTCAATACAAAAAACAATTATTAAGCGTATTACCCTTAAGATGCTTGCCTTCTTCTAAGGTTTGATATTGCTCTTGCAATATTTGGATTAGCATATGTAGCTTTGGATATTGAATTTTATAGGCTAAGATTATTGTAATGAAACTCTAAACAAACAAGGCTACTAAGTAGTTTAGTCCCCATCTAATTGGGTTGTACACTACTTATAATATTGTTTTTGGCTGAATATATTGTAATTATTTTTTATTCAAAAGACAAATTTTTAAATCTACTTTCAAAGTTTAACATTTGAATCTAAAAAATAATCATTTTTAATTGTATTATAAAATTATTTATTTATTATTTTATTGATTGAGAATCTTGAAATGACAATTTTTTTTATGTGGTTTTGATACTTTTTGTAAAAATTAAGAAAAAACATAAAAATGCAATATAGTCTCTCATTTTTATTATCAATTCTTTTTTTAAATTCACTATCAAATACAATAATAAAAATATAATTTTTAATTATATTATATAACTATTATTTGTTATTTTAATCCAAAATTTAAGTTTACATCCATGCATTTGTCTCATCAAACAACATTGTTTTCCCGTTTATTAGATATTTTTCCTCAAGAAAATTACGCTTTATATTATTTAAAATATAAACTGTTCACAAAAATGATATCTTATCAAGGATATCAGCATCTAGGATGTCCCAAAAACATAAAGGAGCATCTCTGGCATACAATAGCTATGACAACAGAAAAGTCCAAAATCCCACCTCCATGGATGTCCAAAAACATCATCACTAGGGACAGAAAATCCCATATATGCCTGGAAAATTACAACCTTCCTTTGCCTGAGAGCAAGATGATCTTCCAACAAAAACATTCAACATGCAAATACTCCAAAACAACAATAAAGTGAGACCAGGGATAACCCCTTAAAAGAGGTTTAAAAGTTGAAGAGGTCCCTCGTGACCTCCTTCACACATGTAATAATTAATCTTCCCTGGAGCTTGTTGTAGAGCACGCTTCGACAGACTATCCACAACAGTGTTACCTTCCCTGTAAACATGATCATAGGTAATCTTTCAAAAGTGCTTTTTTATCTCCTTGATGCGGTTCTTCCAACATTCCAGTGCCGCTACTTGAAGGCGCACCTTACCTTTTAGCCAATCGATGATTATTTTGGAATCACCCCGAATATGTATCTCTAAGATTGATAGACAAGAAGCCAAAAGGAGAAGTGCCCATGCACCCATGAACTCAACCTTTGCATTTGTGCTAGACCCACCATTAAAAAACCATTTGTAACATTTATGCACACTAGTTCTTATAAAACCCCCAGCTCTATAGTTGTCGCCCGAAGCTTCAACAACACCATCAAACCATCTCCCCACTCCACACTCTGCATCTGTAATTGATAAGTTCCAGCAAGCAACAGGTTTCAAGATTTTTTTACAGCTCTCCAAAGTAAGAAAAGAGAGATAAGCCACCTTCTGAAGATTTGGGATATGTCCCTCGAAAATCACCAAGTTTCTCTCCTTCCATACAAACCAACATATGATCACGGGCAGACTAGGGTATGGTGAATATTGTAATTTCCAGGACTTAAAACATTCCACAATGGTATTGCCAACCCTCCTGCTGGGATATTTAATAAAAGAAGTAACCTTTTCCCAAACTTTCGAGGAAAATGTGCATTCCACAAACAGATGGAAGACAGTTTCTTGGTTGTTGTTACATAAATAGCAAATACTCGGACCATAGAAACCTCTTTGCTGGAGTAGATCCCAGGTGAGGATCTTATTCTCTACCAATGGCCAGGTGAATAAACAGATTTTTAATGGACATGTCCAGGACCAAAAAGCTTTCCTCCAGCCGCCAATCACAAAACCCCATTTCTTTTTTTCCATAGCCTCATATGCATTCTTGACAGTTAATATCCCAGATTCATCACCCCCCATCCAGATGAGTTGGTCTGGCTTTTCTGTGAGTTGTATACCATTGATTATAAGAGCACAGTGGAATGAATTCCATTCCAAGGCAAGATCTCCAACTAATCCCAAATCTTCACTGAAGAACCAATTTGTACCAACCCCCCCCCACATGATCTTCACCATGAGCCTGAAATAAAAAATAAATTCCTTCCCTATTGATAGCTGCGATCAGATTACCTGTCAGGATCGCCCCTTTCCCATCCCTAGAATATGATCATAGCCCAACAAAATTTTGTGACCAGACCCCGGCCTTCATGCGATCCACTGTAATATAATGTGTAAAGACTTTAAAAGGTGCTTCCAAGTCTGCGACCCTTGGACATCAGCAACAATAACCATGCACAACCATCTTTCCATTGTTACATAAGGATAATATTTATCTTTCAAGATACGATTCCATAATCCATCGTGTATCAGAGCCCTCCAAAGTGTATTGGCTGCCATCGCCCTACTAAAACTTCCCAGATCGCGCAGGCCCCATCCCCTGAACCTCTTTGGTCATGCTAAATGTTGCCATGCATAGAGGTGAAACTTTTTTTTCTTATTGCATCCCGACCATAGGAAATCATATATAAGCTGTCTGATCTTCTGAAGAGTCAAAGAAGGTAATTTTGCAAGTGCCAACCAATAAACAGGTTGTCTTTCTAATACTGTCTTGATAAGTACACAATGCCCCCCCCATGGAAAGTTGTCAATTGCACCAGTGGCTGATCTGGGCTTCAAATTTGTCGATCAACCATATCCAATCCTCCGATTTTTATATATCAATCTTCAAGAAGTAACCAAGATACCTGAAACCACTGGAGAGATCAACAAGGTTATAGTGAAAGTGGGCCTGTAAAATCTCTAGATCCCATTGTCTCACTCCGTAGTGCAGAAAGGTAGTTTTCTGTTCATTTATCTTGAGGCCATAAGCTTTGCAGAAAAAATCTAAGATTCTTTTTATTTCCTGCCATTCAACAATAGAAGCTTTAGACAAAATAAGGATATCATCAACAAACAATAAGGGGATAATCTTATGTAGCCTAGAAACCTTTATGCCAGTAAGTAAACCTTCCTCTTTACTTCTTTTTAAGACCAAACTTAAGCCTTCTATGATTAGAATAAATAACAAGGGTGATAAAGGGAAACCCTGGCGCAACCCTCTTTCATTGGTGAAGAAACCCGTGGGTTCACCATTGATCAAGGTAGCCTAAGTAGCTGATGTAATACATCCCATGATCCAGTTTGTCGTCGGCAGGCCAAAACCGCATTGAATTAAGACCAGTTTTAGATAATCCCAACTAACACAATCATATGCTTTTTTCAAATCAATTTTAAGAATCAAAGCTTGTAACTTTTTCACTTTGATACTGTGCAGGTATTCTTGCGCCATCCCAAAAGCATCGATAATCTGTCTACCTTTCAAAAAACTGAATTGTTCCTTGGATAAACACGAGACAATATCGGTTTAATGCGCCTAGCAATAATTTTAGTGAAGAGCTTGTAACAAAGGTTACACAGAGCTATCGAACGGAACTCCTCATAAGTTGCTTGCAGGACCATTTACCTTGGGGATGAGAGCAATAAATGTCAAGTTGATAGCTCTGTTAACCACACCATTCCTGCGAGACTCCTCAACTGCTTCCAACAAATCATTTGCAATCATATCATAGAAGTGCAAGTAGAATTCCACACTCCACCCATCAGGCCCAGTGCTTTTATCCTTGGAAAAACCCTTTAAAACATCCAAAATCTCCTCCTTAGTAACAGGTTTTTCAAGCTGGTTAACTTCCTCCTCATTGACCATCCTAGTAAACGAGCTGGCCGAAGCTACCTTGTCCACCATCGTGTTTGTTCTAGGCTCTTGATAGAAAGTGCTAAAATAGTGCTAAGCTTCATGCTTTAAAGCGTCCTGTCCATAATGTACTTGTCCCAATCCATCTTTGATCTCCCAAAGATGTTTCTTGTTCCGCCTGTAACTAGCAAAATGATGAATTTTTTTTGTATTCCTATCTCCACAATTTATCCAAGTCGCTCTACTTTTAAGACGCCACCTTCCTTCCTCAGCCAACAATAACTTGTTTCTCTCAGCTTCAAGTTCTTTCAATCGGGTTCCAAGATCATTGCTAAGATCGGAGTCCATGTATTGTTCTGTAAGAAGTGCAATCTCATCTTCTAATTGATTTATAAGGACCATCTCCTTTTTCTTTTTTTCAGCCAACCAATTCTTCACCTTTGCCTTTAAACCCAAGAGTTTCCAAGACAGTCTTCATTGTGCTCCATACCCTTCGTCAACTTGTTGTGAGCCCCAATAGGTCCGAACAAGATCACAGAAGGACTCTTCATGTAGAAAGGCTGGATTGAATTTAAAAGGGTATGCAACATGTTTGTAACCATAATCAAGTTGTAGAACAATAGGTGTGTGATTCGAAATAAAAGGTAGTTCCACCCAAGATCTGTATCTTGCATCATCATTCAGAAGATCTTCAGAAACATATGCTCTATCTAGTCTCTTCTGAATTTCCTCCCTCCCTCTCCTGCCATTTCGCCAAGTAGGCATAATCACTGCAGGTTTGATACCCACCAATCTGTTTGTGGAGAAAAGATTTTTGAAAAAAACCGCCAACAGATCGGGCAGTGCTATTTCTCCCCACACTTCTTCAATACTATCTGCAAAGTTTAAATCACCCGCAAGGATGAGATTGTTAAGTGCCAACAGACCTTTAGCTTCCACTTGTTCCCAGAAGCGCCTGTGTCCCATGCACGACCCATAAGTATTAATAAAACTAATATTCCTTTTATCCGGAAGGTGGATACCTATCAAAAGAATTCCATCGAGGCTTAGAAAAGACTGTAAATAAAAAATCTTAGGATTCCAAGCCACTAACAGGCCTCCAGATGTCCCAACAAAACTAATAGCAGTAGATCAAATATATGTTATTGAAAAAAATTAATTAATTTTGATTTCCCCAAAAGTAAGCAAGATTATATAGTTATAAATGCTACGTTGAATGAGCTCATTCTCTCTATGGACCTTTTGTTTTTTCTATTATGTTGCCCCAAAGCTGTAAGATATTTGGTGGGGGACGATGATTTTCACCCAGCCCACCAGGGATCAAACCCCATCAAGACATTGGCCCATTGTGATAAAGCTCAAAGGGTAGGCGATCCCTGGGATGGACTTTCCACTCCGGGTGGAGGTCGGGACTCTCGACCCCTGCTGAATCACAAGTTATTGGTATATCTGGTTTGCGAGCTGTTGGATATGCTCTTGGGTTTATAGTAGTAGCCGTCAGATTTGAACCTGGGCAAGACGTGTTACCAATTTCCCCATGATTAAAAAAAAACTATAAAATATTTAATATTTTTACGCTGATGTGTCCAACATTGTCGATCCAAAATCATACCACAAGTTAAAATCCAACTGAAAAATTATTATAAAATATTTAAAACTATTGTGTAGAATATATATGGGAATTACCAAAGATGAATACCTTATATTATCTTTCTCCAAAAAATTATTTTAATATTTTGGAATACCTTATATTATTTGTCATGCAACATAATTTTGCTTTTATTTTTACTTTCTTTGAACACTCCCAACTTGAGGCCGTGGTGAAAAATATGTTTTTTTTATTTATTTTTATAAATATGTGTAGAATGCAAATGTTTTTTTATATGGATTTTTATTTTAAATCTGATTTATTTTTCTATCTATATTTATGTATTTACTAAAATGTTTCATTTTCAACTATCTTTTTAAAATTTGGTAAATCAAAATTTTATAATTTTGAATGTGTATGAACAAATTAAAATTTGATAATTTCTATTACATTTTAGTCTTTAAATTTATTTGGAAACTTCATAAACCTTCTAAATCACATTTTAAGAAAGTAAACTTAATTTTTTGAAATGATAAAATTATATTATAAAATAGTGAAATTATTTCATAATTTTTTAAAAAACATTACATACATTTACATTAGAATAGAAGAGTTAATGTTCATATTTAATGATTTATATAAATTTAATGCAATATGTTAAAAAATAATTATATTTGATTAATTTAATGACTTTAGAATATATTTAATTTAATTTAATTATTTAAAAAAACCTTTTTCTTATAACATCTTCTATGTTATAGATGAACTCTTTATAATAGGAAATCAAGTGAGAGTCAAACATATAATAATAAGATATATATCAAGGAAAAACTTTAAATATGTCTGGAACTAAATAAATATGAGTTTTTATTTATTATGTTTATTTGTCAAAATTGCTTTTACATAATAACATGTTATGTCAATTGCAATCTCACAACCTTGCATAATCTTGCATAATTTGAGTTTATTCTAATCTTTATCTTTCCAAT
Source organism: Picea glauca (assembly GCA_000966675.3). NCBI lineage: Eukaryota > Viridiplantae > Streptophyta > Pinopsida > Pinales > Pinaceae > Picea > Picea glauca. Next base: position 24,999 of record JZKD02S0410526.1, on the reverse strand, counting down.
TTAAATTTAGTTTTGGGTGAGTTTATTATTTCACCCACTTTTATTTCATTAATACATTATTATCATGAATGACAACAATTTCTATAACTAATTCAATTACAATCACATTGAATCATAATGATATGATATATATATAGAGAGAGAAAATTCCAAAATTTTTATATAGTTGAACAATGCTAGCAACACAATTTTATCTAAGAATTTATTTTGCTTAAATTAAAGTAGTCCAACTCTGTCTTAGAAATGTTTTAAAGTAATTGTATGTAATTCAAAGCTAAAAGTTAAAGTAATTATAAAACAATTGAAACTTGTAATAATTTATGCATAACTTAAAAAAAAGAAAAGTGACGGTGATTACTCCATGTCTTTAAAAGTTAAAGTAGAATTAAATAGATGTAAAAATATTGTAATGACGTTTTTTTTTGTTTTTAATATTTTATTTTGTAAAATATATTTTAATATATAATATGTGGTGTGTGGAGTAGTTTAAAATATATAAAATTATGCTCAACAAAGTTATTATGAACTTTAGGTTTCATTTTCATGATAAAAAAAGTTCCATTTCCAATATAGTGTTCTCCTAACTTCACTAATTTTCATTCTTGAGTGTTGTTATTCTCTTAATTTTATTTGTGATAATATAAATTTATCTCAAACAAACATAAATTTATTAAAATTTGAAAGATTAAATATTTGAAATACAAATGTTTAGTTTTATTTATGAATAAATGTTGACAATTTGAGTGAAAATTTTATTTAGAAACACCCACCATAAATAGGATATTTCTATGAACATCATAAACTCTGAATAAAACATACATTTAACTCAAAATAATGAGGAAATATTAAATATATAGGACATTCACCTTACAAATACCACATGACTAACAATGTGTAACATGAAAAAAATTATGTTTAAATTTCAGATACATTCCCATATTTAATTTCTAGAATTAAACTATAACTTCTCTTCTGCTTTTAGACAATGCACAAGTAATATATTATTAAAAGTTTTAAATGTTTCTTTTCCATACAATTATTTTATTAAAACATTTAAAAAACCATTTTCTAATTTTCTAAAAGGCAGGTATATCGGGTAAAATAAAAAACCAAAATTCCCTATGGTTGACTTTGCACTTTCAATATTCATTTACCATCTCAAGCCCTTGTAAATTGATTTAATTGTTTTTTCACACCTTGGGAACAGTTATAATGTAGCGTTTTTTTCACGGGTTTCCTTTATATATATGAAGATAAATTGCATAACTAAAATAAACTGCATAGCATATTGGCTTGCATTTTGATTTAAAAGTCTGCGTCAACCTTGGTATTGAATCTTACAAGCAGCAGGTGGCACAAAAAAAATAAAGAATTAGGAGGAGCAACGACAATGAAGGCTTTGGGAACAATTCCAATGTAGTTTACATGGAAGTTCTCCATGGATTACGAACACGTCATGAGAGAGGAGGGCACTTGTAATTCTTCTTTCACATGCATGCATGAAATATTAACTGTCCATGTTATTTATTAACTAGATTTATTCTTACATTTCAGATAGCAACTATTTATTAACCAAATTTATTCTAACATTTTAACCTAACATTTCAGATTGCAAAAACATTAATGCGGCTATGTTATCAATAATATCGTCGCTACCCTCGTGATAACACCTTTAAGTTGAAAGCCATTAACATGATTAACCTTTGGCTTGAGAAACCGTGACTCATGGGATCACACTCGGTGGGATCATACTCGGTCTGAGCCACACCAACTCTTAACATGGTTGGATTTTTTGTCCCCGCAGGTTTCGAACCGATGACTTTTCAACACAGAGTGGTTTAACAACACACTCCATCACCGACTATCCTACACCTCATGGACTTTTAGATGTTGCAATGTTGAACATTAGAAATAAAAGAAAAAAATAAAGTCAAAATGTGAACTAATAGCGAGTCAACGAGTGACTCATTGATATAGTCTAGTCTTCGGCAGGGACTAATACATTAATGAAGCAACATTGATGAATGAACTTAGATGAATATAGATTAATTGGTAGAATATGGATTAATTGGTAAAGTTGTTATAATAATTGTAATTTTTTATAATT
>JZKD02S0410504.1:0-18062 GCA_000966675.3 Picea glauca | reverse complement strand
AGTCAAGGGATCACTTCATCTATTACTGAGCATTTACACAATTTGACGGTTTCCACAAATTATATACCCGTTTTACAAATTATATACCCGTTTTGACAGATTTAACGAAAAACGTTGACGTCTTGCTGGCCCAAATTTTTTAACGTATTTGATTTTTCCGTCAAATTCCATCCCTGATAGTACCCATCCGATTTCAAGATGTCCACTGATTTGTTAAATAATCTCAATATATATACCAGGGCTTTTTTTACTATATATATATATTGAATGGTGGATAGTTTATTATAAAAAGTCTGTTGAGAACCTTACAACATGTAGAACTGACATGTAAAACAGACTTGTGGGATGGCGTATAGCCATTGTGATCAACAGGGAGTCGGGTCCTTCCACTCTTCCACTGCGCCATTGCTCACTGCAACGGGAGTTGGGTCCCCAAACTCAATCAAATGGATATAAACTGAAATTCCAGCGAGCAATTAAATGACAAATCATTCTTGCACAACACACATAACCGTTCTCTTCAACGCACACAGAACCGTTTTGCCGCCTCTTTTCAACACCGCCTTTCACAGGTTCGACTCTCACATGTAGTTTTTATTCGCTCAACTATGGCTCTGATACCACTGTAGTAACAGGCCCATGTAAAAATCCGCGATTCATCATATTTTTCATTAACAATAAAACTGTACAAACGCATAAATATATACAAAAAACAAAACTGTTAGTCCCAGACAGTTATGTCTTGGACAGTTAAACCACCAAAAATTAAAAATTGCCTTCTAGTTACCCTATTACAAAGATCCCGTAGGATTAGTCTAACACTATCTTCTCCAGACTGCAATTTTCTCCCTTCTCTGTCCGATTGTTCATCAAATTTTGCATCAGAAGAGTTCTACAAGGTACCGACTACATTGCCCGAAGAGACAAATGGGTTTGAAAATATGTGTTGCGATCAAAGCAATATGCAACGCGTTAACAATTTTACTATGGATAATGATCCAGACAATACCACACAACATGCAGTTTGGATCCATGAACTTGATTGTTTAGAGAACTCAAGCGCACACCCAATGAGCTTGCTACTATTGGAATCCGAAGATGAGTGAGAGGAAAGGTCTAGAGGAAAATTTGTCCTCGAAGACAATGTACAAATCCTATACGAAAGATAATCGATACTACTTCAAATTTCTTAATTGATTGACCTTTGTGAATTAAGGAGAGGGGAGCATGACCTCATATTGGAAAAGCATAATCAATGTCTCATTGATTCGGTAGAGCAAGAACTTGCCAAAGCATATTGTGGGGTAAATACATTGTGTGCCAGCATACGAGAGAAATATGATCAGCCTTGGGTTTTATCCAAGATGTTGGACTTTGATATAGACATAGAAGAATTAGATGATTTAGAAGAAGAAATAGATCTTGACGAAGTTCGCCCTTGAGATGATTGAGTGAAAGATGAAGAATTGATTGACAAAGAACCTCCACATCTTGATCATGCCTTGGATAAGAGTTACGAAGATCACACACCTCCAAGGAAAGGACCTAAGGAAGAGGTTTACGAGGAGGGTTACCAAACCCTTGAAGAGGAGAAAGAATCACCTCATGATTCCATTGAAGACAACAAATATTTGACTAGAGAATCAGTGCCTAAAGAGGCAACTCATGAGAAAGGCCACCAAGTACACCATGTAGAACATGAACTGTTTTATGAACCTGTTGAAGAACACCTTGATGAAGCATGCCATGTTGAAGACCCAATCCTTGAAGAAAGACCCCATGAAGATGAAACGTCAATATTTGCTCCTCTGTCTAATGAAGATGAAGTCATCCAAGCTTCCATTCCTCCTGCACATGAAGAAGAGAACACGATAAGTCGTACCCCTTTTCGAGTTTTTGATGTTGCTTCATTTCACGATTTGGAAAGTGGAGAGGTTCTAGGGGAACCCGTGGATGCATTAGATCCTTCATGCTATAATAAAGGTGATGATGCGATTGAAAATATTGATGATTTTATACATGTTGGGATATGTACATGGGACATGAGTTGTTCTAGTTTTGATGGAGATCCAATTTATGACGTTGAAGGTTGTTTGCGAATAAATAATATAGAACTATTTCCTTTAGAACAACCATATGTTATTGCTAATGATTCAGATGTGTGGCAACATGAAAATGATATGATCACAAATTTGTTCCAATCACCGAAGGACGACTTATTGTAGCACTCTCATGATGGATTTCGATCATATCCTAGAAGGTTTGATACATATTCTTTTGAGAACTTGGATTTATTCTACGAAGAAGATTTTCAACCACCTTTATGCTCTAACTTTGATGAAGATGAGGCCATGATTTGCCCATAATAGGATTTTCATGACGAGAGTTTCTAGCCTTCTCCTTTTTCATCTTTCTATTCTGCTAAAGATACGACTGGGAATTTTCCTCCTGATGGTGATTTGCCTATGGGGATAATTATTTTCAACCTACAGTTTTTTGCAAGGATTTTCAGTTTCACATAGAAGACCAACAAGCCCTATGTTGTGAGATTTTTTTTTTTTCTGATATCTTTACCCATGTCCAAGTCTTCGTCCATCCCATCCTTGGATGATCATCAAGCATCCTTCAGATTCATTTTCATTCCACCCCAAGCCTCAGGGAATAATGAAAGTTAGGATAGTCAACCTTTGGAGCCTTTGGGTCAACCTATGAGCATTCATCTTATAACAACCCTATTCAAAGATGGATTGAGCAATCCTGTGGGAATGTACCTTGGCATAATTATGTTCCTCCCTCCCATGCTCTTGAGCTCGATTTTATTTTTGAATATATTCTGGTGGTTATCCTAACTCATGATTATTTTGTGCTCGATATATTTTTTTCTTTGGTTTATAATTAAGCATAAAGGTAGAATTTTTGGATTTGATGAAATACTAGGATAGATTCACTAGTTATATGATTATACCTAGATTTTTAGTTGACATGTAGCATTAGCGTAGGTAGGTCATTTGCATCTTGCATTGCATTTGTATATATGATTGCATTATACATCCATGATAGTATATCTTTGCACTCTCTTTCATATATACATGTCATTGTATTCTCATTTTTCACATTATGCATCCATGCTAGAAAGATAAGTTGTAGTGAAAATTTTCTTTTGAGCATGATTTTTGATTTACTACTATCCCCGGTGGATCACATCCGCCGATATTTACTACTAAAGTGTTAGTGTTGTTAGAAGTGGGTGCAATATTGCAGGTCTTGGACAACCAGAGATGCTCAGGTTCTCATGCGCTCTATGGTGAGCACATATCCCCATGTTGGAGCCATATGTTACCCCCCCATGCCTAGGGGTAACTAGAGGAGATCATGTCTCATGGCCCGCAATGAAGACAATGATCCCGACCATGATCATGATCAACATGTCCACAGATAGCAACCCAACATCCCCCCTCATATTTCCTCTTGTACTTTAGATCAACTAAGCTCATCATATCCAGTCAACTCAGTGTATGGGAGATGGTAATCCAACATCACCATTGGGTATGTTAGTCCTTATTTCATGTGAAGTGTTGTACTTAATATACTAGGCATGTGGATGAGGGCCATTGGATGAAGTTGAATAATGGATCACTAGCTCAAGAATTTATGTTTGTTTCCTTGTTTTGCCTTGGTGGCCAACATTTGTACCCTAGTCCCATGTTCTCACCACCCAGGGAAAATGGGTACTATTGGGGGTCCCTCACAAGGGTAATGTTCGATTTCCCCACCATACTTAACACTTTGCATCTTGGACCCTATCACAATGTACTAAACTTCGGTAATGGGTCATGGTCTATTCTCTCATGAGAAGAGGGGTTGAAATCCTAGAGGTTGATTGTAGCTACTAAGCAAGAGAAAAATAAAGAAAGAATAATTATAAAGAAATAAATAAATAATAGCAAATGACTCTCAAAATCCATTCTAAACTTGAGCTCTACCATTTCTGCGTTCACCCCAGTCCCAAAGTAGTGATGTTATAACTTGAAACCTTATAAAGGGGACTTGCAAATATGATAAGAGGACAAATAAAAAGGAAGATTAAGGGGTTTGGAAAAACATAGCGCTCATAAAGTAGTAGCTCAAGAGAAAGTGCACCCTCCACAAAGATGCTCATAGAAATGGACTCAATGACACCATAAGACATGAAGTAACCTTGGTCCATATCACTGCCACACTTATTCTTGAAGGGTTTTTTTCTTTCACTGCTTCCCTTGGGACATATTCCTTTACTTGGTCCTTTATTTCATTTTTTTGGTTGGCACACCTAATAGGATCAAATAAAGGTCCTCCCATATTCAAACTTTCCAACTTACATAAAGTCCTCAACTAGTGTGAAACTTGAAGGGGATACTGATGTGAATTGTTCATGTGGCTTATATCTTAAGTAACATCTTACTTTGCATGATTTAAGGACTAGTATATCTTATGAATATTGGCTTTACTTGATTTCATATTTTGTTTTGATATGGATTCCCCTAACATAGTTGTTTTAAGGATGCCCCATGATTTCACCCAAGACATTATGCCTCTATTGTAGGATATGGTACACATGATGCAGAGCAGTGAGTCACCCAGTGACTTGGCACATTCAGACAATGGCTCTCACATCTTTAGGACCTTGGAAAATGGAGAGATGGGCTTGATTTTGACAGATTGGGTCATGATGTCACACATATGGGATAGAAGCCCACATGTTGGGCATTGTACCTCATGGATTATTAGTCATCGGAGGAGGATGTTGCACCAGTGGAAAATTGGATGCCTTGCAGAGATGAGATACGCTCCTTTACACCTTGGACACTGTTCCTTACACCTTGGATGTTGGAATTCCTTTGACGATGATGTCACACTTTAGGGTTTGACGAGATGGGGCTTGATGACCACTTGAGGTACCATTGATGATGTGAGATGACCATAGATGAGGAGATGCACCTCCTACCATGATTGCACCGTGAGATGATGACAAATGGCCTTGGAAGGCTCTCACACACCCTCTTGGAGGATGTCATCACCGCATGTGTGACCTAGGAGGGAATTATTGTATTATTTTTATATGATTTATCATTTGTAGAGGCAAATTGAAGGATCGGCCCCACTATAGACACAAATTTTCACTTTATGGACTATTGGAGCACCATGATTTCCCTTATAAATAAGGCTAGCACTCCATTCGTTTTTCATCATCACTTTTCCTCTCACATTTGTGGGGGATAGCTCTAAAAAGTTTTCTATCTTTCTCTTTGGCTCTTGGATATAGTCTGCTACTCTTGGATGAGGGTTGTTGTGGATGCTTTTTTACTTTTCTTGGATGATATTTGTTGCAACTAGGGTTTTTCTTGGCATAGCGACTTGTGTAAGTGAGTAATTTTATTTAAGTCGATAATTTTGTTCATGGTATAATTGTTTAATGCTACCTTATTGCATGTTATTGTGTCCTAGTAAAACCCTAGGAAGGATACATAAGTCTTTATCTCCTTCAATAATTTGTTTGGCCTTGATTAGTGAAGGCATTAAGAGACCTAGTGTATTGCTAAGATTCAAAGGATTAAGGCCCACGAAGATTTGCACCTTAAGGATTTGATCTTAGTCATTTTATCCTTGACCTAAGCTATCTAGAAAAGATAAAACTACACCTAGGGTCCAAGAGGCTTTGCAACCTAGGGATCATTTTCTTGAAGGTTTAGTCCTAAGGCCTAAGAGGTTTTGCACCTTAGGGTTTAAACCTCATTCTTCTTTATCATCTAGTTCAATCTTCAAGGGGTTGCATGCTTGATTCCATAAACCCTAAAAGACAATGACACTAGTATAACGCTCTTCTTGTGGTGAAAATTACACTTAGAATTAACATTCTCTCTCTCAAAGTGATTTTACTAACTTCTCTAACTCTAACTCTAGCAAACCATTGGTATTTATTTCTTCTGTTATAAAATTTTTCTACAACCAATAAGGTTTACTTTAATTGTTGCATACCTACTTGGAAAAGTGGATTAAGATACTCATAATTTAAATCTAGCAATTGCATATTGTTGCATATGTTAAAGGCCTAATTTCCTTGATCAATTGCTATATTTCTGGGTACTTTTTCTTGTTGTTGTTGCAAAATATTGATTGATGTTATACATTGTCTTACTGCTGTAATTTGCAACAACAATTGGACTTATTGCTTATCTAGTGTCTAAGAGGGCATTTATGAGCTATATAACTTGGTAATTGTCTATATTATGATCCAAATTGTTTATGTTATGCTCCAAATTGTTTATTGTCTCATACAGGTGAACCAATTACCTTGTTACCTTTCTTACCTCTCCTAGACCTAGACCTAACCTTTAGGTGACCAATACAGGGGGCTGTAGGCTTGTATAATATTTATATTTGATCCCTTGAGGTCAACAGGGAAGCCCCCCTTGTGTTGGATCTTCTTCCGTCACTAAAACGATGGAAGTATCTACTTATGTGACAATGGTAGAAACTTCCAATTGTTACACAAGATTGAGATCTTGTGGAGGGATTTTCACAAGTACAAATCCTGTGATAACACATCCAAATCAATCAAAGTCATGGAATCAAGTATGACCAATTTTGCACAAGGTATAAGAGACCTTATATCATATAAAGTAAGATGTTACTTAACATAGAATCCACATCAATAATTCACATCAAGTATCCCCTTAAAACTTCACATCAACACAAGACTTTGTGTAAGTTGGAAAGTTTAAGTATGGGAGGACCATCATCAAACCTTATTAGATGTGCCAACTAAAGAAAGAAATAAAATACCCAAGTAGAGGGATACATCCCGCATGAAGAAGGAAATAAATAAACCCTTCAAGAGTAAGTGTGATAGTGAAACGTGATGGAATTACTTCATGGCTTATGGAACCATTTGGTCCATTTCTATGAGAACCTTTGTAGAGGGTGTGCTTTCTCTTGAGTTACCCCTTTCTAGTTGCTACGTTTTTCCAAATCCCTTATTCTGGTTTTTATCTTTTCCTTTTATTAATTTGCAAGTCCCCTTTATAAGGTTTCAAGCATTAGCATTCATTGCTTTGGGACTTGGGAGAATGCAAAAAGGTTAGAGCTAAAGTATGGACTATGGATTTTAAATGTCCTTTCTATCCCATTTCTTTATTTCTTTCATCACATTCTTTATTTATCATTTGTTACTAGTAGAGGCATCAACCTGACATTCTAACCCTCTTCTCATGAGATAATGAACCATGACCCGTTACCGAATTTTAGTACACTGTGATAGGCTCCAAAATTTTAAGTGTTAAGTATGATGGGGAAATGGAACATTACCCTTGTGAGACCCCCTATAAATACTCCTTTTCCTTGGGGGTGACAACATGGGACTAGACTACAAATGATGGCCACTAGGTGAAACAAGGAAACAATCATCACTTCTTGAGATTATGATTCATTATCCAACTTCAACCAATGATCATCATTCACATGCCTATTATATTAAGAACGACACTTCATATGAAAAAGGGCTAATGTACCTCATAATGACGTTGGCTCACCATCTCCCAAAGACTGTGCTGATTGGATGTGATGAGCTTTGTTGATAAAGAGTGAAAGAGGCATTTATAGAGGGGTTGTTGGGTTTCCATGAGTGAATATGCTGATCATAATCATCGTCAGGATCACCATATTCATTGTGGGCCATGCAACATGATATCCTCTAGTTATCCCTAGGCATAAGGGGGTAACAAGGCCAATGCCCCTAGTCCCTAGCTTGTCTATGAATATCTAAAGAAAAAGGGACTTGTTCAATCAAACAAACACATAAAGAAAAAAGGTCTTGTTCAATAAAACAAACACATAAAGAAAATAACAAAATGGGGTAGTGAGAAATAATACCAAGGATAGGTAATTCAAGGCCAATGAAGGACAACTTGCTGGAGGAAAAAAGCTACTACAAGACCAAAGAAGTGCAACTTGCTCCACTTGGAGTGGAAAATAAGGTAAATATTTATTTCCCTATTTCCCTTTGACCATTGAAGAATTTGGTTTTGGTATTGAGGTAGGACGTCTAGGGGCTCTTCCCTCTTTCACAAGGCCATGCTTTGAGATCACCTTAGTAGTACTTGGAGAGACTTCCTAGTGGATCATCCCCCCCATCCAAACTTGAAAATCCCTATTTCCCCTGGGTGACACTTGATACATAATCCTCTTTAGGTACCTTCAAAATCATCTGATATTAAAACCCTAAGCCTCATATAGACTTGTGTAGTGACCCCATAGCCCTTCCTAACTAACTTCTCCATCCTTGTCTTCAAACACCAAAAACGCAAAAATCGTCTTTTCCTGTCTCATCCTTTTTTATTTTTTGTCTTGCAATCTAGAGTTTTTCTTGTCCCATATTTATCTAAATTACTTGATCTAAGGAGATTCATGATATATATAAAGTTTAGATCTCATGTATGCTAGCTTGCTTTTCATTGAATATCTTGGGTGGTTGGCATTTATATAGGGTTTGGATCTAGTTCATTGCCCATCTTTTGGATCCAACCCTTGCATATTGAGGCATCCTTGAAGAGAAACAAACTCAATTATTTTTCTTTTGTGGATGCCCTGAAAAATTCTTGCTTGAAACTGTGTTGAAAACCCTAACTAAATCACACATAATTCAGTTCTTATAACGTTAATGCATCTTATTGGTCTATGCGCTCTTATAAAGTGAAATGACAAGATAGAAGGTTGAAGAAACCCAATTAAATTAAATATTTTAAAGGTTTTGTTTCTTGCAGGGTGAAGCAAGTAACATTGTCTTGGCTTTGAAGAATTCACCTTGGCGACTGCACAAAAATTTGGTATGAGTTTTAATATTTGAAAAGATGAAACATGGGAGAATTGTAATTCTTAAATCATATGTGTGCTCCACTTAATTTTCAAACATCCCAGGACATCCAAATAAAGGTTACCGTTTATAATTTTTTGAGTTGGTTGGGTTGTTTCATGGAAATCATAAGTTATCCTTGTCACACATTGCCTCTTTCATCAAGGTTATGAACGAATCTCATATTATCCATGAGGATGTGTGGATGCATACCTTTATGTGAACTTTGGAAGATAAGGCATATGATTGATTTTATGATGATCTTGTAGAACCAATCACTTATTTGGTGGATTTTTTAAGGTCATTCCTCAAATATTGGGAGCCTAGTTTTGAAAGTGAGGAAATGGAGATGTACCATAGCAACCCTACCAAAGGAAGAAGAGGTACCCATTGCATCTACCATGGATGATAAACTATTGGATGGACATGTTAAGGAAGAGTCACTTCATGAAGAACATGAACTTATAGAAAACCACATGGATGAAGTGGAAAATAAACCTCTTCATGAATCCATCTTGGAAGACTAGTTGAAGGAAATTAAAGATGAAGTTGAGGACACATGTTTTGATGATGATAGAAACCAAATGTTTTCTCCTCCTTGTGAATACAATAACTTGGCAACTTGCACACTTTCCCAAAATTTTGACAGCCTGGAAAGGGGGAATTTTTTTGGCCCCGTTTATGAAGAACAAAAGGCTAGTGGGTCCACAATCAAGATTACCTTGATGAGAGCCTAGAAGTGATGAATCATTCCCCTTTTCAAAATTTTGAATTATATGATTCAACATTGGATAATTTTGAAAAATTGGACTTTGAAGAAGAATCCATAGACTTTCCTTCATGCCATGAAGCATATAATGGCCTTGATGACTTTGTCCACATTAGAAGACATGATTGGGATATAATATGTTTTCACTTTGAAGGGGATCCCATTTTTTATACTGACTATGAGAGTGAAATTGACATGGTTGAACTTGGGACTTATGAAGAACCTAACTCAGAAGATGTTGCTGAAGAATCTAGTGATTTAAACCTTGAAGAGAATGGAAGTAGAATGGTTGTTGAATTATTTACTTGGTCCTTTGTATTTTTTAGGAATGCAAGAGTATCCAAACACTTATCAGGATTGGAGAGTTAAACTACCAAGATTCCACAGACTTAGTGATTTACCTTTTTCACACATTTCATCTTTCATTGAGGTCATTTAAAATATCTACATTAAACATGAAGATGTTAAGATGAAAATGTTTATAATATCCTTGGATTTTGTTGAGGATGAGATCATGGATTGGCATGGGAAACTTAATAAAGGAAATATCTCATTAATTTCACATTTCTTCAAGATATTTCTTGAGAATTGGTCTTCTCTTCATGAAAGGGTTAAGTGTGAGAGGTTTGTTATAGATGTTGAGTGTCCATTGCATTGTGTTCTTGGAATCCTACCCTTGAAATTTGAGTACCCTTAACCTCCTTACCTTCCTTTCACCTTGATTATTCTCCTTCCTTAACTTTGACCAAGAGAGACATGGAAAGTCAAACATTTTCTTGTAGATCCCAACTAGAGTCACCTTCACAACACGTTTCCATCAACGAGTTTACTAGTAAAGTCAATGGGTTGAACCACTCTTATGATGAAAGAAATGATCACATCAACCCTATTGATAATTGTATGAAGGAAGTTTGTGTATATATGAACCAACCTTGGTATAGTTTGGGCCTTGTACTTCATAGATATGACCTTACCTTGGTTCTAGACTTAGGAGTACCAAAATTTTACTTGATATCCACTTAGTGCTTAACATATCCCTAATTGGGATAATAAACAAACACAAAGGGAAGTTTCACGTTGTTGATGAGCTCCTCAAGTGGTTACATTGGATATTTGATTTCACCTAGAAGCGACATATCTTAGTTAGCCAATATGGTAGGAAAGAATAAGCTCCTTTTGAGTAGTAGTGTAGGATGTGTGTTTGATTTCCATGCATTTGCTTGCCTTCATTTGTGTTTTTATTTTCATACATTGCCTAATTGAAAAATTGATGCATTTTGTTTTCCTTAGAATAATTTCTTGCATATGTTCTCACGCTTTATTTCCATGTTTATATTTAGTGAAATTTTTTGATTTATGCAAAGTAGTAGTTTCTCACCAGGGTGGTAGATTCACCCTTGCTAATGGCTTTGTCAAGTTAGAGGTTGCGTAGATCATAGGTATACAATAGATTATGGAGTTCTCATACACTCTAGGATTAGAGTGCATGTCGTCAAGTAGGAGACAAATGTTACCCCCTAAGGGGTGACAATTCCATAAGTACCCGCATAGGGTGCCATGTTGTTGTTTGCATGAGCTATCTTTCTCATCTTCTCTAGGCTCAGACAATTCTTCTCATTATTCAATCAGATATATTATTGTGCTATATTAGTTGTGGTATATCGCATCCTCCTCCCTCACTCCTCAGATGATAGATGCACCATGGATGGTACATTATGGTTTCACTATGATCTATCTTGATATTCCATGTATTGGTCATTCATTTGGGTGTGATGCTATAACTTCTTGGTTACTCATAAAAATGGTAAACACTAACATGAAATCATATATCACTTCCTAACATGCATAGTTTTATTATTTGCATTGTCGTACCTTGGGGGACCACATTTTTCCTTTAGAAGTGTTTTCATTTCTCGGGTCAATTTGTAATACTGGGTAACTAGCCAAGACATAATTTTTCACATTCTAACCATGATAGACACTTACACTTTCCTTGTTTCAATTTATTTCAATCATAAAAAATCTATCCTGATCATATATTACTTATCTAAAGGTCTAATTAAGAAAGATTGAATTAATAAAGCCAAAAAGGCTAGGGGTGAAGACAAATAAAGTCAAAAGTAAAAAATGTAAATCTTGAGCAATGCCACCTCACTATGAGGCCAATGCCCCTAGTCCCTAGATTTTCTATGAATATCTAAATAAAAAGGGACTTGTTCAATAAAATGAACATGTAAAGAAAAAGGAAAAAGGGGGTATTAAGAAACAATGTTGAGGATAGGTAACTCAATGCTAAAATGTCCCTTTTGAATGATATTGTATAAAATATTCTGGGTCATGAAAGCTATATGAATAAATAAAAAGACCAATGCATACAAATGACTTTGAAAGTCATCACATGAAGTATTTCCTTTCCATTTTCCATCATTATTCATCACATTGCCTGTCTTTCACCTAGGGACTTATGAAATACTTGTTGTCCTAGGACTTGTCACATGTATAAGGGTTAATGTTGTTCCTCCTTGGTAAAACTAAATATTAAAAATAACCCTTATTTGTTATGTTGTGTTAAAAGAGATCACCAGGTGTGTATCATGTAGTGGCTTGCTAAGAAACTAGACCCATAACTTCAAGTGGGTATTATTAACACACAATCTAGCACCGAGTGCAAAGCCTTCAAAAGGCACTAGAAGATGCTACCACTGTCACCTAGACAAGAAATTTTCTCTATTTAGTGAATGAATAATATCCAAAACAATGGAGGCTTCCCTAGTAGCCTCTAAGAATCCCTATTGTTGACGAGTCCAAATGGCCTGTCAAGCAAGTAAGGGAGAACACCTGATGGTAGGTCCCAATAAAACCTACTCTCGTTTAGGGTAGCGTTTCTGACCAGTATGTGGGCTTGGTTGCCACTATGAATTAAAAGAAGAAAAAGAGAAAAATAATGAAATGTCCCCCAAATAACTCCTATACATTATAAATCTACTCTAAAACAAAAACAAACTAATCTAATCTAACTACTTCTAACCTATCATGCACATGAGAAAAACTAATAGATGAATACAATTTAAAATGATATTTTGATAGCTTAAATAGTTCATGTTAGTAAAATATATGTTAAAACAATGATATTGCAGATATAATCACAAATAGTTGTTGTTAAGACTTGTAACATCATCTTGGTACTCATTATAAATCACAAATTAAACATCTCAAACACTGCACACACAAATAGTTCATATGAAAAATATTCAGGAGGTTTAAAAGACAAATACAAATGTAGAATAGTCCCAAATGCATTCGACAATAATCATAATCTCGAAATTCCTTCTGCTCTTCATTGCTGAGATAATAGTATCACCATCAAACGATGGGGAAAATTCCCTCATTACATTTTGTGGTCTTATTTTTATAAAAAAATGAAGACCTTTCACCTTCTGTAACAACCAACAATTACGTCTCCTCACTTGGTTATTTTCATCATGAATTCCCATTACATTTTCATAAATGAATGTGTAAGCGTTATAATTTTTTTTAAAGAGACTGTTGTAGCTTAATCTTGTTCTATATGTTGTTCATGAGTGATATTTATTAAAAATATCATTAACTATGCTCATTTGTATCCTCTTCTGCTCTTCGAATTTTTTTGGGCATTTTTTGGTGTCAGTTTTATGAATACGATCCTTCCATCTTCCTATTCTTTGTTTCATCTTTCCATCGCGTGAGAATTCAAATCATAAATTAGTTTCCTAGTTTTAAGGGGAAGTTGGGAGCCTCATGAGTTGGTTTGAGATTCTTGCTCATTTTATCACAAGTGGTTTCCTAGTCTCAAGGGGAAGTTAAGGGTCTCATAGGTTGGCTGAGATGCTTTCTAATTTTTGTCCTTGAGTTGTTATTTAGATCCTAAATTTGTGGATCTTGTCTCCTTGAATTATGGAGAGAGAGAAACTATATAAATTCCTTATGTAAGATTTGTTGGGGGAGCCCGTTCGAGGCCCCTTTAGGCCCCTTGGAGAGAGATATTTGCATTGTGAGGAATGTAGTCCTTCTGGTGTCTGAAGAAAAGTCACTTATGCTAGAGCCTTAAGTTATTTGTGTAAGAGAAGGTTGCTCTGGGTTTCATCCCTGTAAGGAGCATGTACCACATTTTGTGACAAGGTTTCATCCCTGGCTAAAGGAAGGACAATAAAGCAATTCATATTCCAAGCGGATATGGAGATGTATCCATAAGAGTCTGGTGAACTCCGTTATCACATGGGTGTCAAATTATTTGTGTGAGTTTTGATTGCATTCTCTCTTGATTAAGTAGAGATTTAATTGCACATATGCACATAATTATGACCATTTGCTCACGTTCACATGCAATTCTTAATGATTATTTGCTCATGTTCACATGCGATTAAGCGTCAGTAAAATATCCTCATAGTAGAAGATTTGTAGAGAAATATCTCACTGAAATTCTCGGATCAAGTGGTATCAGAGAAGGTCTGACCAATTTTGAATATTGTGAATACAATCATGGGCAAGGCAAAGAAGCAAGCATGGATTCGTGAGCTTGAAGAAATCAACCAAACTATTCAAGAAAAGAACACTGAATTGAGGAGGTTTCTTCAAGAATCATAAGAGTAAAATAGAAAACTACCACTGTAACTACAAGCTATGGAGGAGCAAGTTGGGGAATGCTCCGCTACAAGAGAAGTAGAAGATACCTCCAAGACTGGACAAACTTGTGTCCATGGCAGGTATATCAATTATGGTTCTTGTTATGAAAATACTAATACTTTCACATATTTTCAGATAATAGAGGATGCTCTTTAGACAACATGGAACCAAGGTGGTTTCCTAGAAGCTTCATATACAACTTCATCCAAATAGGAGGAACAATTGGCCAAAATTCAGGAAGATGACCAAGTGTCACAAACAAGAATGGAGGTAAAAAATTCTCCATGTTTAATTCCTTCCCTTATTAATGATGATGCCTCTTTTGAAGTTTTTTCAAGGCACACCAAGGGCATTGGCTTGAAGTTGTTGAGGAAGATGGGGTATAAAGGAGGAGGTCTGGGTATTGATGGCCAAGTCATCATTCAACCACTATAGGTTGAAGGAAGACCCCGATATGTAGGATTGGGGTATGGTGAAAGAGAATGCTCAAAAACAATATAAGCAAAAGATTCTTCAAGCAAAGAGTTGAGATCATCACCAACACCATCTAGGAAAAATGATGGCACATCACTTTATGAAAGTGATAGATCTAACACGAGGTTCTGGAGGAAATCAAAGTATCCTCAGAAATCTTGGGACAACAAGAGCGTTGCAAAGTATTGGAAGAGGAAAACTCCTTACAATGAAGGCAAGAAGGACATGAAGACATACAACTATTTCACTCACTGCCAAATGAGTGGTCATTGGATTGATAAATGTTGTAAGCTTCACCTCGAGCTTCATTGCACACCAAGCAAGAAGCCCTTGTAAGAGCCTATGCATTTGGAGGCTTGATCCAAGTGGATCCTCAGTTGATAAAAAATGGCCAAAAATCAAAGTTCCCAGAATTCAACGAAAACAACACCAAGTAGAAGAGACCGATGAGCACTTTCTAATGACACAAACGACACCTCAAACAGATTTTAGATGCAAAAGTTATGGCCATCTGAAATTTTCGGCAAACATGCAAATCTAACGAAGTCCGTACAATGTCGACGTTAGCATGCTAACATGGCAGTGCCACAAGCTGTCACGTGTCTAGCGTTATTGGAACTTTTAGGGTTGCAAATGGACCAGTAAAAATGTGCCATGTGGTGACCATACGTACACCATGTGGTAGTACCGATATTGACCTGTCGACTGATGGTGATGATGTCAACATAGTGACTGGACCGTACGAAAGGCTGATGTGGTGGTACAATGTTGACATAATAGGTGACATGTCTTATGATTGGGCAGTACGACGCTGACGTGACTGAGTGACGTGGTTGTATGATAGATGACATGGCAGTACAAACATTAATGTGTTGGATGACATCGTTGTATGATGATGACGTCAGTTGAGTGTATGGATTGTATGGAATACTGATGTGGCAGTATGACGCTGACGTGGAAGATGAAGTTTCAACTAACTGGACAATGACTAGGTAGTATGACTAATGATGTGGCAACATGAGAGGTTTCCATGTGTCAAGTGGATTTGGCCTTTTCAAGGGTCCAAATGGACCAGTAAAATTGAGCCAGGTGTCATCCATATGGATGATGTGGCAGTACAGAGGTGACGATGCATTGATGCATTAGGTGACGTGTTGGATGACATAGGTAATGAATGGGTGCTAACCAGGCTGATGATTGTACATTGATTGGGCTGCTGACTATTCATTGACCAACCAATAAAGGCGTTCTATGTGGACCAATCATGGGGCGTCACATGGTACCCCTCGGATGCCCAATAAGGGCTAGGGTCAAATTTTTTTTTTTTTTTTTAAAAGGCCACTGGACTGGCCGACGACCAATGAAAAACCATAAATTTTTGGTTGTTATACTGGATAGCCAAAGAAGGGGAGGCTCGCAGGCTTGACCCAGGGACCTCCGCCCCATAATGCAGATATTTTGCTAGAGCACCAATGACTTGTGTTGGTACATCCGCCCAACGTAGATCTATTTAACCGCATTTTTCCATCCGATGGGATAGTTCTAGTGCACACCCAAGTGTGAGCACATATTTCAATGCAACATGTGCATTTACTATAGAGTATGACCTCTATGGCATGAATTTTGAGGTAGGGAGCCCAGGAGAATCCCAAAAGTGCCAATGATGGAAGTTTATGAAATTATAGTATTTTTTGCACGATATTTTGAGTCTTATTCAATGGCACAATCCATTTTGTGATTGGAGCAATGTAATTTCAGAGCTATGACCAAGCCCATGTATTCTTGGCACATTTTTCGAGGTAGAGTTGCACCTTTTGGAACATGGTCGAGTTTATAGTCAAAAGTTGTAGAAATACAAGAAAAACCTATTGGTGCTATGTTCGCTAAGATTTGAGCAGTCGGTTGAGTGCTTTGGCACGAAACCCAATGTACATTTCATGCATTTATGGTTTTTGCCTCTTTTAGGAAATTACAAGAGGATGAATGTATGTTGTAGATTCTGGTGATCTTTGAGTGATGTAGCAATGCAAAAAAATCTGAATTATTGCAGGAAATTCATTATTTGAGCCTTACACACAAACCGAGACAGTGTGGTAAGAGGCCATTTTGACACTTCGATAGAAAGTAGTCATGTGTATAGTCAAAAGTATCGGAATTGTTAGATGAGTGTGATGATGATGGAATTTTCCTTATTTATTATGTTGCACGTGTTTGTAATGGGGGTTTTAAAGAACCATAGAGTTTACCACTAGTGCACATTTGGGGGTATTTTCCTTAATGTTAATGTTGCCTTGAAATTGATGGAAAAGGTTGTGATTAGCCACTCTTAAAAGTGATGATGAGAGTGAGAGGCATTTTGTTCTATGCCTAAATCTTATAAAGCCTTGTTGGAAACATAGTAATGGGTCTTGTAGCCACTGTTGAGTGAGAGGCATTATTTTG
Organism: Picea glauca; assembly: GCA_000966675.3. Lineage (NCBI taxonomy): Eukaryota > Viridiplantae > Streptophyta > Pinopsida > Pinales > Pinaceae > Picea > Picea glauca. The sequence continues at coordinate 828 of JZKD02S0410504.1, read as the reverse complement.
TCTTAGGCATGTTTTGGAAATCATTGTAAACTTGTCCATGAGTGTTTTATAAACTCCTAGAAAGTATGGTATTGATTTGAAAATTGCAAAATTTTGATCATGTATTATCAACTTCAGATTTGCATTGATGCAAGTGTCGACATTGACATCCTCATTCCGAAGTACAAAGGTGAAGGAGAAGAGGGTGCAGCCTTTCAGAGACATTTATTATGCATATCAAAGAATCAACTACATATTTTCATTGGTGCAAGTGTTGGCATTGACATCCTCATTCCAAAGCACAAAGATGAAGGAGAAGAAGGTTGTGGCCTGTCAGAGACATTTGTTATGCAGATCGAGCAGTGGGGAAGTGCATCGTGGAGTGTAAGACTCTTCCTAGAAGTTGGTTGCAGAGATTAAAGTTACAATTTCTCTCTATACTTTTGGAGGACCAAAAGTGATTTTTGTAGGGAGGTATGATCCAGGAGGATCTCCACACAAGGATTCATTACTTTTCACACCATGGAGAAAATCATAAAAAAGTTAATTGATGATAGGTGACAAAGTTAAAAAAAGAAGAATGATTAATGTTTCATTTAAATTGTAAAAATGATGAACACTTTAAATGAGTGTGAGAAGCTCATGTATTATTCATTCAAATTGGAAAAATTATTAATAATTGAAGTGAGGGGAAATTACTCATGTATTTTTCATTTGATTTGTAAAAAGGGGAAATAAGTTGTGTGAGAATCCACCTCACAAATTAGTTTCCTAGTTTTAAGGGGAAGTTGGGAGTCTCATGAGTTGGTTTGGGATTCTTCCTCATTTTATCACAAGTGGTTTCCTAGT
>JZKD02S0410449.1:0-14863 GCA_000966675.3 Picea glauca | reverse complement strand
TCAACATGACATGCATGTATAGAAGTAAACAAAATCAGATATGCCTGTCTCATGGCATCCTCCATTTCCCACGTAGCCTCATCTAGGCCAAAATTTCTCCACTGCACCTTGACCTTTGCAATGGTTCGGTTCCAGAGCGAGGTTTCCTTTCTCTCCAGGATGCACTGAGGTTCTGGTAGAAATTCTCCCTCCGGTTCCACCTGGATCACAAACCAGTCAATTATATGATTAGCATCATGTACAAATTTCTTCAATAATGAAACATGGAAAACATTATGTGCTTTTACTGTGGGAGGAAGTGCTAGCCTATGGGCTATAGGTCCCACTCTATCTAGAACCTCAAAGGGTCCACAATACCGAGGTGCCAACTTGGCACAAGCTCCCATTTTTAGGGAACTCTTCCTGGGCCTAACTCTGAAATGTACATGGTCTCCCGTCTTGAACTCTCTTGGAGTTCTCTTTTGGTCGGTATAACTTTTCTGTCGGTTCTGAGCGACTTTTAGGTTTTGTTTTATCTCAGTCACCTATTGTTCCATTTCTTTCAACATGTCATGTCCAAAATAAATCATGCTTACGGGATTACTCTAGTTGACTGGAGTGTTACATGGTCTACGATAGAGGACTTTGAAGGGACTCATCTTTAAGGATGCTTGGTAGCCGTTGTTGTAGGCGAATTCTACCAGTGAAAGTAGTCTTCCCACTTCTTGGGTTGATGCATTACATGCATCCTTAGCATATCTCCTAGTATTTGATTCACTCTTTCTGTCTGTCCGTTAGTTTGAGCGTGATAGGTGGTGCTAAACAACAACTTGGTCTCTAAACCAGCCATCGGTGATTTCCAAAAGTTGNGTCCATTCACATCACACATTCACATTTTTGAGTTTGCCACAGTTCTTGGCCAGTATAGTTATTTTTACAAACTGGGGGAAATAGGGTGTTACAATTCCCTTCCCCTTAAAGGAACGTCATCCTCGATGTTCTTATCTATCAACATGACATGCATGTATAGAAGTAAACAAAATCAGATATGCCTGTCTCATGGCATCCTCCATTTCCCACGTAGCCTCATCTAGGCCAAAATTTCTCCACTGCACCTTGACCTGTGCAATGGTTTGATTCCAGAGCGGGGTTTCCTTTCTCTCCAGGATGCACTGAGGTTCTGGTAGAAATTCTCCCTCCGGTTCCACCTGGATCACAAACCAGTCAATTATATGATTAGCATCATGTACATATTTCTTCAATAATGAAACATGGAAAACATTATGTGCTTTTACTGTGGGAGGAAGTGCTAGCCTATGGGCTATAGGTCCCACTCTATCTAGAACCTCAAAGGGTCCACAATAACGAGGTGCCAACTTGGCACAAGCTCCCATTTTTAGGGAACTCTTCCTCAGCCTAACTCTAAAATATACATGGTCTCCCGTCTTGAACTCTCTTGGAGTTCTCTTTTGGTCGGCATAACTTTTCTGTCAGTTCTGAGCAACTTTTAGGTTTTGTTTTATCTGAGTCACCTGTTGTTCCATTTCTTTCAACATGTCATGTCCAAAAGAAATCATGCTTACGAGATTACTCTAGTTGAATGGAGTGTTACATGGTCTACGATAGAGGACTTTGAAGGGACTCATCTTTAAGGATTCTTGGTAGCCGTTGTTGTAGGCGAATTCTACCAGTGGAAAGTAGTCTTCCCACTTCTTGGGTTGATGCATTACATGCATCCTTATCATATCTCCTAGTATTTGATTCACTCTTTCTGTCTGTCCGTTAGTTTGAGCGTGATAGGTGGTGCTAAACAACAACTTGGTCTCTAAACCAGCCATCGGTGATTTCCAAAAGTTGNAAGCTCCCATTTTTAGGGAACTCTTCCTCAGCCTAACTCTGAAATATACATGGTCTCCCGTCTTGAACTCTCTTGGAGTTCTCTTTTGGTCGGCATAACTTTTCTGTCGGTTCTGAGCAACTTTTAGGTTTTGTTTTATCTGAGTCACCTGTTGTTCCATTTCTTTCAACATGTCATGTCCAAAATAAATCATGCTTACGGGATTACTCTAGTTGACTGGAGTGTTACATGGTCTACGATAGAGGACTTTGAAGGGACTCATCTTTAAGGATTCTTGGTAGCCGTTGTTGTAGGCAAATTCTACCAGTGGAAAGTAGTCTTCCCACTTCTTGGGTTGATGCATTACATGTATCCTTAGCATATCTCCTAGTATTTGATTCACTCTTTATGTTTGTCCGTTAGTTTGAGCGTGATAGGTGGTGATAAACAACAACTTGGTCTCTAAACCAGCCATCGGTGATTTCCAAAAGTTGGAAGTAAATTTCGTGTCTCTGTCAGACATGATCTCTTTTGGCATACCATGCAATATGAATATCTCTTTCATGAATACCTGGGCGATATCAATTTCCTTACAGGTCGACTTGACGGGGATGAAGTGAGCAGACTTGCTCAATTTGTCCACCACCATCATAATCGTGTCATTTTGTTTGGTTGAGGTTGGTAATCCAGTGATGAAATCCATGGAGATGGTTTCCCATTTCCACTTGAGGATTGGTAAAGGTTGCAATAATCCTGCTGGGTGTTGATGTTCTACTTTATCCTGTTCTCTCTCTATGCATTTGGCTAGGTACTCGACTATGTCTTTCTTCAATCCAGGCCAATAAAATTATTTCCTGGTGGCAGTGATCATCTTCTGGTATCCTGGATGACTAGTATAGGGTATTTTATGTAGTTCATCCATAATGAACCTCTTCAAGTCATCACATGTTGGAATATAAAATCAGTTTCTGTAAGAGAGCAGACCTCCTTCAGTCATCTGATAGACTTCATATTTTACTCTAGCGGGTTCTTGCTATAGTTACATGGTCGCGGTCTGGACGAAGGGATCGGTTTCTTGTGCATTTCTGATCCTTTCTTTGACATCTGTCTCACAGGTGCTCACTGCTACGAGGTGAATTGTTTTCATACTTTTGTTAAGGGCATCGGTCACCCTATTTTCCTTTCCTTTAATGTGTTTGATTTTGAAATCAAACTCGCTAAGGAGGGCCATCGACCTAGCTTGTCTATCATTGAGCTTTGGTTGATCGAATAGGTATCGCAATCCACAGTGATATGTCATAAGTACAAATTTTTTTCCCAGGAGGTAATGCCTCCACATTTTCAAGGCATGCACTATGGCAGCCAGTTCTAGATCATGGGTCACATAGTTGACTTCATGCTCATTCAATTTTTGGGATTCATAGTAGATNTGTTTGGTTGAGGTTGGTAATCCAGTGATGAAATCCATGGAGATGGTTTCCCATTTCCACTTGAGGATTGGTAAAGGTTGCAATAATCCTGCTGGGTGTTGATGTTCTACTTTAACCTGTTGGCACTCTATGCATTTGGCTAGGTACTCGACTATGTCTTTCTTCAATCCAGGCCAATAAAATTATTTCCTGGTGGCAGTGATCATCTTCTGGTATCCTGGATGACCAGTATAGGGTCTTTTATGTAGTTCATCCATAATGAACCTCTTCAAGTCATCACACGTTGGAATATAAAATCAGTTTCTGTAAGAGAGAAGACCTCCTTCGGTCATCTGATAGCCTTCATATTTTACTCCAGCGGGTTCTTGCTATAGTTACATGGTCGCGGTCTGGACGAAGGGATCAGTTTCTTGTGCATTTCTGATCCTTTCTTTGACATCTGTCTCACAGGTGCTCACTGCTACCAGGTGAATTGTTTTCATACTTCTGCTAAGGGCATCGACCACCCTATTTTCCTTTCCTTTAATGTGTTTGATTTCGAAATCAAACTCGCTAAGGAGGGCCATCGACCTAGCTTGTCTAGCATTGAGCTTTGGTTGATCGAACAGGTATCGAAATCCACAGTGATCTGTCATAAGTACAAATTTTCTTCCCAGGAGGTAATGCCTCCACATTTTCAAGGCATGCACTATGGCAGCCAGTTCTAGATCATGGGTCACATAGTTGACTTCATGCTCATTCAATTTTCGGGATTCATAGTAGATCACACTTCCTTCATGCATAAGGACTCCTTTGATCCCTTCCTTATAGTGAACTGTGCACACGAGGAAGTCAGCTTCAAGATCGACAATATTCAGCACGTGTGCATGGGTCAGTAGATGTTTCAGGGCTGAAATCTTTCTTCACATTTCTGTGTCCACAGGAATTTTGTCCCCTTCTTCTGGAGGGCAGTGATTGGACAACCAATCTTGAAGAACCCTTTTATAAATCTCTTATAGTATCCCGCTAATCCCATAAAGGATCTGATGTCCGAAACATCCTTTGGGGTAGGCCATTNCCACCTGGATCACAAACCAGTCAATTATATGATTAGCATCATGTACATATTTCTTCAATAATGAAACATGGAAAACATTATGTGCTTTTACTGTGGGAGGAAGTGCTAGCCTATGAGCTATAGGTCTCACTCTATCTAGAACCTCAAAGGGTCCACAATACCGAGGTGCCAACTTGGCACAAGATCCCATTTTTAGGGAACTCTTCCTGGGCCTAACTCTGAAATATACATGGTCTCCCGTCTTGAACTCTCTTGGAGTTCTCTTTTGGTCGACATAACTTTTCTGTTGGTTCTGAGCGACTTTTAGGTTTTGTTTTATCTGAGTCACCTGTTGTTCCATTTCTTTCAACATGTCATGTCCAAAAGAAATCATGCTTACGGGATTACTCTAGTTGACTGGAGTGTTACATGGTCTACGATAGAGGACTTTGAAGGGACTCATCTTTAAGGATGCTTGGTAGCCGTTGTTGTAGGCGAATTCTACCAGTGGAAAGTAGTCTTCCGACTTCTTGGGTTGATGCATTACATGCATCCTTATCATATCTCCTAGTATTTGATTCACTCTTTCTGTCTGTCCATTAGTTTGAGCATGATAGGTGGTGCTAAACAACAACTTGGTCTCTAAACCAGCCATCGGTGATTTCCAAAAGTTGGAAGTAAATTTCGTGTCTCTGTCAGACATGATCTCTTTTAGCATACCATGCAATATGAATGAATATCTCTTTCATGAATACCTGGGCGATATAAATTTCCTTACAGGTCGACTTGATGGGGATGAAGTGAGCAGACTTGCTCAATTTGTCCACCACCACCATAATCATGTCATTATGTTTGGTTGAGGTTGGTAATCCAGTGATGAAATCCATGGAGATGGTTTCCCATTTCCACTTGAGGATTGGTAAAGGTTGCAATAATCCTGCTGGGTGTTGATGTTCTACTTTAACCTGTTGGCACTCTATGCATTTGGCTAGGTACTCGACTATGTCTTTCTTCAATCCAGGCCAATAAAATTATTTCCTGGTGGCAGTGATCATCTTCTGGTATCCTGGATGACCAGTATAGGGTCTTTTATGTAGTTCATCCATAATGAACCTCTTCAAGTCATCACACGTTGGAATATAAAATCAGTTTCTGTAAGAGAGCGGACCTCCTTCGGTCATCTGATAGCCTTCATATTTTACTCTAGCGGGTTCTTGCTATAGTTACATGGTCACGGTCTAGACGAAGGGATCGGTTTCTTGTGCATTTCTGATCCTTTCTTTGACATCTGTCTCATAGGTGCTCACTACTACCAAGTGAATTGTTTTCATAATTTTGCTAAGGGCATCGGCCACCCTATTTTCCTTTCCTTTAATGTGTTTGATTTCGAAATCAAACTCGTTAAGGAGGGTCGTCGATCTAGCTTGTCTAGCATTGAGCTTTGGTTGATCGAACAGGTATCGCAATCCACAGTGATCTGTCATAAGTACAAATTTTCTTCCCAGGAGGTAATGCCTCCACATTTTTAAGGCATGCACTATGGCAGCCAGTTCTAGATCATGGGTCACATAGTTGACTTCATGCTTATTCAATTTTCGGGATTCATAGTAGATCACACTTCCTTCATGCATAAGGACTCCTCCGATCCCTTCCTTATAGTGATCTATGCACACGAGGAAGTCAGCTTCTGGATCGACGATATTTAGCATGGGTGCATGGGTCAGTAGATGTTTCAGGGCTGAAATATTTCTTCACATTTCTGTGTCCACAGGAATTTCGTCCCCTTCTTTTGGAGGGCAGTGATTGGACAACCAATCTTGAAGAACCCTTTTATAAATCTCTTATAGTATCCCGCTAATCCCATAAAGGATCTGATGTCCGAAACATCCTTTGGGGTAGGCCATTCCATGATAGACCTGATTTTGTCAGGATCTACCACTACTCCTTCTTCANAATCGTGTCATTCTGTTTGGTTGAGGTTGGTAATCCAGTGATGAAATCCATGGAGATGGTTTCCCATTTCCACTTGAGGATTGGTAAAGGTTGTAATAATCCTGCTGGGTGTTGATGTTCTACTTTAACTTGTTGGCACTCTATGCATTTGGCTAGGTACTCGACTATGTCTTTCTTCAATCCAGGCCAATAAAATTATTTCCTGGTGGTAGTGATCATCTTCTGGTGTCCTGGATGACCAGTATAGGGTATTTTATGTAGTTCATCCATAATGAACCTCTTCAAGTCATCACACGTTAGAATATAAAATCAGTTTCTGTAAGAGAGCAGACCTCCTTCGGTCATCTGATAGCCTTCATATTTTACTCTGGCAGGTTCTTGCTATAGTTACATGGTCGCGGTCTAGACGAAGGGATCGGTTTCTTGTGCATTTCTGATCCTTTCTTTGACATCTGTCTCACAGGTGCTCACTGCTACCAGGTGAATTGTTTTCATACTTTTGCTAAGGGCATCGGCCACCCTATTTTCCTTTCCTTTAATGTGTTTGATTTTGAAATCAAACTCGCTAAGGAGGGCCATCGACCTAGCTTGTCTAGCATTGAGCTTTGGTTGATCGAACAGGTATCGCAATCCACAATGATCTGTCATAAGTACAAATTTTCTTCCCAGGAGGTAATGCCTCCACATTTTCGAGGCATGCACTATGGCAGCCAGTTCTAGATCATGGGTCACATAGTTGACTTCATGCTCATTCAATTTTCGGGATTCATAGTAGATCACACTTCCTTCATGCATAAGGACTCTTCCGATCCCTTCCTTATAGTGATCTGTGCACACGAGGAAGTCAGCTTCTGGATCGACGATATTCAACATGGGTGCATGGGTCAATAGATGTTTCAGGGCTGAAATCTTTCTTCACATTTCTGTGTCCACAGGAATTTCGTCCCCTTCTTCTGGAGGGCAGTGATTGGACAACCAATCTTGAAGAACCCTTTTATAAATCTCTTATAGTATCCCGCTAATCCCATAAAGGATCTGATGTCCAAAACATCCTTTGGGGTAGGCCATTCCATGATAGACCTGATTTTGTCAGGATCTACCACTACTCCTTCTTCAGAGAGAACATGGCCTAAGTAATGTATTTTCTTTTGGAAGAATTCACATTTGCTTAATTTGGCATAAAGATGATGTTCTCTTAGCACTTGTAGCACAAGTCTAAGATGCTCTTCATGCTCTTTTCAGTTCTTAGATTAAATTAATATAACGTCAATAAAAACAAGCACAAATTTGTCTAGGAACTTGTTGAGTACATTGTTCATCAAGCACATAAAAGTGGCAGGGGCATTGGTCAACCCAAATAGCACTACCACAAACTCATAGTGACCATACCTCGTTTGGAAGGTAGTTTTATGGATGTCATCTCCCTTGATTCGGACTTGACGATATCCTGACCTCAAATCAATCTTTGAGAAAATAGACACACCCCCCAATTGATCGAATAGGTCATTTATCCTGGGCAAGGGGTACTTGTTCTTTATGGTTACCTTATTGAGTTGAATATAATCTATACACAGTCTAAGGGTACCGTCCTTCTTTTTCACGNCCTTTGGGGTAGGCCATTCCATGATAGACCTGATTTTGTCAGGATCTACCACTACTCCTTCTTCAGAGAGAACATGGCCTAAGTAATGTATTTGCTTTTGGAAGAATTCACATTTTCTTAATTTGGCATAGAGATGATGTTCTCTTAGCACTTGCAGCACAAGTCTAAGATGCTCTTCATGCTCTTTTCTGTTCTTGGATTAAATTAATATAATGTCAATAAAAACAAGTACAAATTTGTCTAGGAACTTGTTGAGTACATTGTTCATCAAGCACATAAAAGTGGCAGGGGCATTGGTCAACCCAAATGGCACTACCACAAACTCATAGTGACCATACCTCGTTCAGAAGGTAGTTTTATGGATTTCATCTCCCCTGATTCGCACTTGATGATATCCTGACCTCAAATCAATCTTTGAGAAAATAGACACACCCCCCAATTGATCGAATAGGTCATTGATCCCGGGCAAGGGATACTTGTTCTTTATGGTTACCTTATTGAGTTGAATATAATCTATACACAGTCTAAGAGTACCATCCTTCTTTTTCACGAATAGGACTGGTGCTCCCCATAGAGACATGTTGGGTCAGATATAGCCTTTATCCATCATTTCTTTTATTTGCATCTTGAGTTCAACTAACTCGGGTGTGCTCATCCGGTAGGGTGTCCTAGAAACTAGCACCACTCCTAGTGCAAGTTCTATCGAGAAGTTTATGTCCCTTCTCAGAGGTAAACCTGATACCTCTTCCGAAAACACATCTATGTATTCTCTCAGGATAGGGTGATCGTCAGGGTTTGGTTTGTCATCTTTGATTGTNCTATGGCAGCCAGTTCTAGATCATGGGTCACATAGTTGACTTCATGCTCATTCAATTTTTGGGATTCATAGTAGATCACACTTCCTTCATGCATAAGGACTCCTCCGATCCCTTCCTTATAGTGATCTGTGCACACGAGGAAGTCAGCTTCTGGATCGACGATATTCAGCACGGGTGCATGGGTCAGTAGATGTTTCAGGGCTGAAATCTTTCTTCACATTTCTGTGTCCACAGGAATTTCGTCCCCTTATTCTGGAGGGCAGTGATTGGACAACCAATCTTGAAGAACCCTTTTATAAATCTCTTATAGTATTCCACTAATCCCATAAAGGATCTGATGTCCGAAACATCCTTTGGGGTAGGCCATTCCATGATAGACCTGATTTTGTCAGGATCTACCACTACTCCTTCTTCAGAGAGAACATGGCCTAAGTAATGTATTTGCTTTTGGAAGAATTCACATTTGCTTAATTTGGCATAAAGATGATGTTCTCTTAGCACTTGCAGCACAAGTCTAAGATGCTCTTCATGCTCTTTTCTGTTCTTAGATTAAATTAATATAATGTCAATAAAAACAAGCACAAATTTGTCTAGGAACTTGTTGAGTACATTGTTCATCAAGCACATAAAAGTGACAGGGGCATTGGTCAACCCAAATGGAACTACCACAAACTCATAGTGACCATACCTCGTTCGGAAGGTAGTTTTATGGATGTCATCTCCCTTGATTCGGACTTGACGATATCCTGACCTCAAATCAATCTTTGAGAAAATAGACACACCCCACAATTGATCGAATAGGTCATTTATCCTGGGCAAGGGGTACTTGTTCTTTATGGTTACCTTATTGAGTTGAATATAATCTATACACAGTCTAAGGGTACCGTCCTTCTTTTTCACGAATAGGACTGGTGCTCCCCACAGAGACACGCTGGGTCAGATATAGCCTTTATCCATCATTTCTTTTATTTTCATCTTGAGTTCAACTAACTCGGGTGTGCTCATCGGGTAGGGTGTCCTAGAAACTGGCACCACTCCTAGTGCAAGTTCTATCGAGAAGTTTATGTCCCTTCTCGGAGGTAAACCTGATACCTCTTCCGAAAACACATCTCTGTATTCTCTCAGGATAGGGTGATCGTCAGGGTTTGGTTTGTCATCTTCGATTGTTTTCAACACCTATATTTCATATAGGGTACATCCCTTTCGACAATACTTTCTCATTTGCAAAGCTGATATTTGTCTGACCAAGACAGGTTTTTGGATCCCTTGAAGGGTTATCCTCTTCCCATCCTTACTTACACATTCTAAGGTCTTATGGTAATNAAGTATTTCTCAAACTGTTCCCAAGACAAGTCCTCTTCACGAACCACTTTCTTATTCTTAAGGTCTTCCCACCAAATGGAATCCTTTCCATTCAAGTTGAAAGTGGCCACTCAGGCCTTCGTATTTTTTGAAAAGTCATGGACTCTGAAATACTTCTTTAGTCCAAGTAGCCAGGCCTCTTCTTCCTCTCCCTTATTTATTTCACCGTCAAAGGAGGGTGGTTTGGCCTTTCTGAATTCTTCGAATTTTTTACCTTTGGAAGACCTTTGCTTCTTCTATTTTCTTTAGGGATAGGAACTGGTTCTGCTGCTAGAAGAGCCTTTTGAATCGCCAGCTTCCTTCTCAGAGGAATCACTCGTCACTGGTCCTTTACCTCTGGGGTGGACCTTTTTCGAGGTACTCCTCTCAGTGTGCCCACTGATATGACCATGTTTCTGAGTTTCAGGTTCATGCTGCATTTGCCTTTGTAGATCAGATAAACTCTGCAGTAAAACTGCATTAATTTATGTTTGCTTTTCTTCTTCTTTCATCATCCTTTCATTGTCGGCCTTGCAGCTTTGTAATTCGACCATGAGACTCCTCACAGTCTCAGCTAGATCTGGAGGGGTCCCTGCTGCCCTCCTTTCGTCAGACTCTTCGTCTCTATTATGGGAGCCTTCTCCCACTTCATGGTGAGTCACCATACTATGCGTTGATAATTTCCCACAGTTGATCTTCCGCTTGTGTGCAAAAGGAAAAACGTTGGTTGTTAGTCAATATTTATATTTATTTATAACCAGTACATAATTGATATTTTCACATGTACACACACACACAATAGGGGTTTTTCATTCTTAACTTCATCTTTTGATTAGGAACGTTAAGACAGGTGGTTACTCTTTTTAAGAGTGTCCTAAACGGAGCTTCTGCCCAACTCGTTCATGAGCCCAAGCAGGCCGAGTTTTGTAACCATGTTCTGATACCATTTTTTCACACACCCAGTACGGCATAATAAAACTTTCTCTTTTCCTCAAGGGACAAAATCCCCGAAGTCCTATGGGGGCCTAGCGCAGGCTAGTTCTTCCTTGTTCACGTCCCTGTGATCATGGATTAGGACCACAGGCCAAACAAACCAGACGCCTTTTCATGTTTTATGACTCAGCGATACAAATGAGTCCAATCTTAAAGGTAGAATGGCGAGGGGGCTTCGGAATGAAACCCTGGCCGTAGATCTGGGTGCGNATCATACCTTCTATTTCCACTACTGAAGCTTGGTGGTCGGCTTGGTTATTATCCAAGGCTGCATAAATTTGTGGCACACTCCTGGCCACATCATTGACGGTAGTAGCTTCCTGTACGTTATAATTCCTCCGACTATTCTATTGTTGGTGTGGGCACTCTCTCAGGAGATGTTCTTCTCCGCAACCCCAACATTTCAAAGGTTCTCTCTTTGGGTTATCAGTCTTCACTGATATGGGTCCAGAAGTTCTATTTCCACTCAAGGAGGGAAAATTCTACAGGTGCATGCTCCAGGATAGGAAGCTCATTCTTGGGTTCTTCTTATAGTTCTTAAATCTTGGGGATTTATTTCCCATTTTCTGAAATCTTGAACTATTATTTTGTTTCCATCCTTTGCGAGGTTCTGCTCGATGCCCAAACTGTTCATGACAATAGGTTGCCTTTCGAATAGTGTCTTCTAGAGTCTTTGGTTCATCAAATTCAATTCTATTCCAGTAGTCCTTGGGTAGTCCACTGATGAAGCGTTGCACCTTTTCCTTTTCCGCTTTTATATAGGGTACATACCTCAATAAATCGAGGAATTTGTTGACATATTCTTCTATAGTGAGTTATCCCAGTTTGAGTTCACAAAACTCTTTAGTCTTTTCGTCGAAATATTTTTCTTACAAATACTTCTTCCGGAAGTATTTCTCAAACTGTTCCCAAGACAAGTCCTCTTCACGAACCGCTTTCTTATTCTTAAGGTCTTCCCACCAAATGGAAGCCTTTCCATTCAAGTTGAAAGTGGCCACTCAGGCCTTCGTATTTTTTGAAAAGTCATGGACTCTGAAATACTTCTTTAGTCCAAGCAGCCAGGCCTCTTATTCCTCTCCCTTCTTTATTTCACCGTCAAAGGAGGGTGGTTTGGCCTTTCTGAATTCTTCGAATTTTTTACCTTTGGAAGACCTTTGCTTCTTCTGTTTTCTTCGGGGATAGGAACTGGTTCTGCTGCTAGAAGAGCCTTTTGAATCGCTAGCTTCCTTCTCAGAGGAATCACTCGTCACTGGTCCTTTACCTATGGGGTGGACCTTTTTCGAGGTGCTCCTCTCAGTGTGCCCACTGATATGACCATGTTTCTGAGTTTTAGGTTCATGCTACATTTTCCTTTGTAGATCAGATAAACTCTGCAGTAAAACTGCATTAATCTATGTTTGCTTTTCTTGTTCTTTCATCATCCTTTCATTGTCGGCCTTGCATCTTTGTAATTCGACCATGAGACTCCTCACAGTCTCAGCTAGATCTGGCGGGGTCCCTGCTGCCCTCCTTTCGTCAGACTCTTCGTCTCTATTGTGGGAGCCTTCTCCCACTTCATGGTGAGTCACCATACTATGCGTTGATAATTTCCCACAGTTGATCTTCCGCTTGTGTGCAAAAGGAAAAACGTTGGTTGTTAGTCAATATTTATATTTATTTATAACCAGTACATAATTSATATTTTCACATGTACACACACACACAATAGGGGTTTTTCATTCTTAACTTCATCTTTTGATTAGGAACGTTAAGACAGGTGGTTACTCTTTTTAAGAGTGTCCTAAACGGAGCTTCTGCCCAACTCGTTCATGAGCCCAAGCAGGCCGAGTTTTGTAACCATGTTCTGATACCATTTTTTCACACACCCAGTACGGCATAATAAAACTTTCTCTTTTCCTCAAGGGACAAAATCCCCGAAGTCCTATGGGGGCCTAGCGCAGGCTAGTTCTTCCTTGTTCACGTCCCTGTGATCATGGATTAGGACCACAGGCCAAACAAACCAGACGCCTTTTCATGTTTTATGACTCAGCGATACAAATGAGTCCAATCTTAAAGGTAGAATGGCGAGGGGGCTTCGGAATGAAACCCTGGCCGTAGATCTGGGTGCGYAGATTCTGGCCRTCCAGATCTACCYGCTGCTTAACGRCAAAGCACTAGCTCCCTTTCTTTAGTCCCTATCTCGATAGGAYCATATAAGGTCTTGATGTAGGCRCCTTTCACRACTCGCRACCTCATGAKTCGGGAGTCGAAGACCCTTGAATTTTCTTCACCAATYGTCRATACCTGAGATTCCGATATGRTATGGCCCCTCCTTATTAGCGCTCTCCACTCGTGACCASCGACTAGGGCTAAAGTCAGAGAAGGTTTAACTCCTTCCGGGMTTCTCAGGACTCGCAACTTCGYGACTTGAGTTGTTGGACCTTTGTKCTCCTTTCTTACGAGAACCCAAAGTACGAGAGGTCAACAGGATGTTGAMTCCCRTTTCAAAYGACACATCTCCACCAYCTKTCACCACTTCTCCCTCTCCCCAGGCATCTTATCATCACGCCACCTATCAACCACATGGGTCCCACCAAGCAGACGTGCCACATGTTGCACAAGCTCTCGCAACTCGCAAGCTCGGGACTTCTACAGTCGAAGCTGATTCCCCTCAACCTCCAAGACCCCGATATGTGATATGGAGAGGAGGTCCTAACTCAATGGTTGCTCCTACTTCTCGCTACTCAGGACTTCGTGACTCCAAGAGTCCGGTCTTCCAACTTGGAGCTCACGAATCCCCGATACGTGAAATGGTCAGATCCCACAGCTGTCCTTCCTCTTTGATCAACGACCCAGATCACATCGTTATCTCGCGACTCGAGACTTCGTGACTCCAAGAGTTCGGTCTTTCAACTTCGAACTCACGAATCCCCGATACGCGAAATGGACAGATCTCTGCCACCTGTCCTCCAATATGGACGGTCCTGATGTCTTTGGGACTTTTGGGACGTAGTCGAGTTCACTCTCCCACCTAAGTAAAGGTTAATATAAATGGCTTATAGAGCTTCGATGGGTCCCTAGGATCTATGGTCTAGGATCCCATCGCGATCTAACGACTCGGGATTTTGTGACTCCAAGAGCCTGGTTTTCCGACTCCAAACTCACGAATCCCTGATAGAGAGGATCTCACGGCACGTGTACTCTTGCAGACGGATGACTCAGATTCTTTCGTGACTTCGCTGCTCGCAAGGGGTAGGTGCTCACTTTTGTGAGTCCTGATGCCCGAGTCTCCGAAGCGGATGATCTCGCGACATGCATCCTCCCATAGACGGATGGATTAGATTCTTTCACCCCTTCGAGACTTCGCCTTTTGCAGCCTCGCAAATCTTGAGGCAAGGGTTTTAACCCTTCAACTCGCGAATCCACGAAATGAGATTTCGCAAGTGATCCAATGGTCCAGATCACATCGCTATTTGCAAAGGCTGAAAGGGTAAGGTGTTAACGCCTACACTCCTTCTCTAGATCCGTCGGTGTTGACAAGCTTGGGGTATTCTCGAAAGGATTATGACCATTCATTTACCAAGCGTTAGGGTATTCTCTTTCTATATTTGAATCTCGCTATCCCTTCTGAGCTTGAATTACTAAGTTCAAACTCTCGGAGCTTCAAGCTCCCATGACCCTGAGACCTCAGAAAGCTACTCTTTCTTGCATAAGGGTTCTAGACCCGGATTGCATGAACCCTCAAACGGTTCTCGGGCAATTATCCCTGATCTTAATCGTATCTCTGGTAAGGTTCAGTACGGTTACAAGGTTTATGGGGTAATTCTCGAAAAAGAGTACTCTCAAGGGGCCTTCCCATAATATTACGACAAACTAAACAAATAAGATGATTCT
>JZKD02S0410427.1:0-18063 GCA_000966675.3 Picea glauca | reverse complement strand
TATTGATTTGATGTGGAGCATGAGCAAGCTATTGGAGAGCTTGGATGTGTTGTGACTGGCTGTGGGTCAGTTTGGACAGTGGAAGACAGAAGGGTTCTAAGCATATGAAGAAAAGCAAAACCCTAGTTTCTTAGAAGCAGACGCTTGTTGCATTATACACTGGCCTTATTCACACGCAGGTTGTAGTGAGCCATGGTGCGTTCACACGTGGGATGCACTACTGACAGGTCATGTACCTGTTGACAGATTGATATCTGCTGAGGATTGTTGCCTCATCTCAGTTGGTGCTGAGGATGTAAGCTGAGTCTTGCATATAGAGCTGGTGCTCTTGTAGAGTTGTACTCTATTCAATTGTTGTTGATAAGCCCAAGGATTGTAGTCCGTAATAAAAAGAAAATTGTACATACATCTTGTGTTCTTTGTGTTCATTGTGGTGATGACTTGTTGATGATATATTGCTGATATATGTTGTTGATATGTGCTCACATCTAACTGGTTATAAATGAAAACAATGGGTAATGAATAAATGTTGAATGTTAATTTGTTATGAACATAAATACATATAAATAGATGTTTATAACATAATAATTAATTAGTAAATAGTTAGTAATAGTAATTGTTAATAATGAAAGGACATGTTCTCCAAAAGACATGTCTAGTGGTGAAAGGGCACCCCTGTGTGGGTATATAATCAAGCCCTCCTTCTCAATTGTAATCATCATATCTTTATCATTTATTTTACATTTTATATATCTATTATACGATTGCATACTTGGTTTCTATTACATAATTGATGAGTTTTTGTGCAAGAGGGAAGTTTTGGGAAAAAGAGCCCCACACTCATTCACCCCCCCTCTAAGTGTGGTAGGTGTGTCCAACATGGTATTCTTCATCTGAGACTACAATTTTCCTTTTCCTTAGTTCCTCCTCCACCTCTTTTGCGATGGTTGTGGTCCGATTGCTAGTTTGGGAATTGATATTGTCCCAGATTCTCCATCTGTTTAGATCTGTTTCTTGCTTCCAATAGTGGTGGACGTTGGTTTTTCCTTGTGCGATCATGTCCTTTTGGAGTTCCTCCCTGTTCGGATTTCCCATATTGGGTTCCTGTTGCCAAGAATCCTCCCAGAATCTGGTTGTTTTACCATTCCTTACTTCCCAGAAGCTGTGTGTCTGGAACCAAGTCTTATTGCGCCAAGCTAGGTTCTAGATGGATGATCCCTCCTTGGTGCCCATAAAACGAATTTGTTCCTGTTCATTTATGTCCGGGGAATACTTGGCCTTCCAGAGGGTTTCCCATGGGGTAGAATTTTCTTTAACCCATCACCACCATAGTTTCACCCCATAGGCTTCGTTGGTTACTTATGGATCTTGTAGCCCCAGTCCTCCTTTGCATTTTGGCTTGCAAACCTTCTCCCAAGCCACCAGGGCCCATTTTTTCTTTATTTCCGCTCCTCGCCATAGGAATTCCCTTTGGATGGCCCTTATTTTTTGTAGTATTCCTTTGGGCGCAGGAAAAAAAGACATCATATAGGTTGGAATTACTTGCAGAACCGTCTTGGTTAGTACCAGTCTCCCTGCTAGGTTGAGGGATATGTACGCCCATTTTTTCACCCTCTCATGTAGCTTGTTGAGCACTCCTTTCCAAGTTTCCATTTTGTAAGCTTTGTCCGTCAAGGGGATGCCCAAGTATTTATTTGGGAGAGTTTTGCACTCAAAGCCCAAAATATTTGCCAAGTTCCTTTGGATTGCAGGGTTGGTGTTGAAAAAGTACATCATTGATTTGGAATGGTTGATCTCATCTCCCGAGGCTTCCCCAAAATATTCTAAGATCCTTTTGAACATTTTTTCTTCCTTGACCATGGGTATGCCATGGAGTAAGGTGTCATCCACGAACTATTGGTTTGTGGAAGTAGGGCAGTTTTCAAAAGGTTTGAGGCCTATTATTTCTCCTGCTGCTGCTGTTCTTTTTATGCTTCGACTAAGACCTTCCATCATCAGGATGAACAGGAAGGGGGATAGTGGGTCTCCTTGTCTGATGCCTCTAGTGGGCCAAAAGGGTTTGACTAGGGCTCCATTTATCAGGAGCGAGAAACTTGTCGTTGAGACTAGGCTGATAATCCAGCTGATCCAGTGTTGGGTGAAACCAAAGGCTTCCAGAGTCTTAACCATGTAGTGCCAACTAATTTTGTCATAGGATTTTGCTAGGTCAAGTTGTATTATCATCCCCCCTCTCCTCTTGATTTTCAAGGCGTGGATTAGCTCATGAGCATGGATGATGTTGTCCATGATTTTTCGTCCTTCCATAAAACTTGTCTGTTCTTGTGAAATCAGTGTGGGTAGGAGGGGTTTCAATCTATTGGATACGACTTTAGAGACTATCTTGTAAACCACATTTCATAAATCTATGGGTCTGTAGCGATCAAGGGTACTTGCTTCATTTTCTTTGGGGATTAGAGTAATCATTGTGGCATTTAACGCTTTCAGGATGGAGGCCGATCATCTAGATTCCTCCACCACCCTATAAATATCGTGTTTGACAACTTCCCAACAGGATTTGAAGAATTCCACTGTGAAACCATCTAGACCTGGGGATTTCCTGTTGGGCATCTCCTAGATCACTTGATCAATTTCCTCCTTAGCTATGGGTTTGTTTAGGTTGTTATTCTGTTCGTTGGTGACTAGATGGGGGATGTGCTGCGCTATCCTCTGGATGGACTCCGTTCGGTCTTTGTTGGTTTTCTGGGATATCCCATGGAAGTGAATTACCAGGGTATTTTCAATCTCCTTGTGGGATTCTCGCTCGATCCCATCCTGATCCTTAATTTTTAGGATTTTGTTGTAGGCTCTTCTGGCAATGGTTGTTCTATGAAAAAACTTGGTGTTCCTCTCTCCTTCCTTTATCCATCTGATTCGGGACTTTTGGCACCATATATTTTCTTCCTGCTGGCATCTTCCTTCCCATCCTAGGTCATTTGGATCTCTTCCTTTTTTTAGTCCTCTGTGTAGCCCTCCGCTATGCAAACTTCCTAGAGTCTTCTCATTCTGTCTTCAATATTTTTCTTCTCTTGGTTTATGTTGCAAAAAATTTCCTTTTTCCACTCCCTGAGCTTCTATTTGATGTACTTTAGTTTCTTATAGAGTTTGAACCTCCATGTCCCCTACTTCAGTTGTTGCTCCTACCACCACTGGTTGATGTTCTCCTTGAAGCTGTGGTGTTCAATCCAGAATTTCTCAAATCTAAATGGTCTATTCTTTGGGGTGGTTGGGAAGTCTGCTTCCAGTTGGACTGACCAATGATCAGAACCCCCCTAGGGAAGGATGATACAATCTAAGGTTAACCCTTGGATAATGATGGATACTGACACCAAGAATATTTTGAGTCTTGTCGCAACCTAATGTTGATTTATCCATTTATTGTTCCAAGTGAAGTGTTTGTTATTGGTTCTGATGTCCACCATCTTCGTTGTGTCTATGAACGTTGAGAATTCTTCTGCATCTCTATCCAATCTCCTGGTGCCTCCTTTTTTTTTTCCGCAAGTGATGTGATGATGTTGAAGTCCCCTGCCAGGATCCAGTGGAGGTTGTTGGAGTGAGTTTTTATGTCTTCTAGGTCTAGAAGCATTCTTCTCTTTTTCTCTAGCATCTAGGGTCCATACACATTAATGCATAGAATCATCTCCGTATTCCCAATGATTTGCATGTTAACCGAAAGAGTGTGCCTGGTAACCTCGACTGCTATTAGGTTCATCACTAGTGAATTCCACAAGGTGATGATTCCTCCTGCCATCTGTTGTCCTTCGACAACCAACATATTGTACTTGCTCAATTGTTTTTTGCTGATTGTTTCCATTCTGTCTACAGTTCATTTTGTCTCTTGGATGAAACATAGGTCTGGTTGTTCCTTCCTCAGTCTATTTCTAAGAATTCTCTACTTTCATGGGCTATTTAGTCCTCTTATATTCCATGTTATAATCTTCATTTAAACATGTGGGGGGGAGTTGGGAAATATCTTTTTGATCTTACCTGAGTTTATCAGTAGAGATCCTAGTTCTTGTAGGGCTACACTGTTTGATTTCCTACATTTTTTCCTTCTTGTCTGCTTGGGTGAGAGTTGCGGTTTTCCTTTGCCTGCTTTGATTCCTAGGTGTCCTATATCCCCATGTGTGTGCTTGAGCCCTATGGATTTGGCTTCCTCCCTTAGGAGAAACATGTATTGGATGCGATCTAGTTGCTCCACTGGTACATTGTCTACGCCCTGCCTTTTGCATTGCTCTAGTATGTTTGGGAGATCAATTCCTTCCCTTTCCACAATGAATCTGAGATCAGGATCTTCTGTTCCTACCTTGCTTGGAGTCATTTCAACATCTCCTTCTACCTCTTGCATGGGGGTAGGGGTATCTCTGGTACCCCCCTGTCCCATCTCCTTCCTTGGGTTATCTATATCCTCATTTGTTGCTTGTTCCCTGACTTCTTTATCTTTTGTCTTTTCCTTTCCTCCTTCCTCCTCTTTGTTGGTCTTGTCCCATCCTTTTGCTTTATTCCTAGCCTCCAGATTGCTCCATGTTGGGTTTTTACTTTGTTTCTTGTTATCTCTGTTTATGTGGTTTGGTTTTATAAACCCATCTTCGTCTTGCTATAGTTTAGTGTTTTCTGCTTCTTGTTTTTTAATGATCATACATTCTCTGATTAGTTTTCCATGTTCATGACATCTCCTGCATTTGAAGGGGATCTGCTCATAGTCAATTTTTTGTATCCATTCCTCGTCCCTGAATTCCAAGCTTATGGATTCTGGGAGTGCCCCCGACACATCCATCTCTATGTAGATTCTTGCATAGGAGGTGTATCGTCCTTTTAGGGTTACTTCTGATGTCTTCATGTATTTTCCCAGTTTGTTCCTTATTTCTTCAAAGGTGGAAGGTAGCCAGTAATCTAACGACAAGGAGCAAAGTCTCAACCATACAGGTACATTTTTGAAGGTTTCTTTTTCTGGGGAGAATGTTTCCTTCCATGGTCACATGTACAGTCCTGCTGAGGCGTGGAAGTATGCCCTAACCCTCAAATATCTTATCCCTATCTTCCAGGTTCATGAAAACTATTGTAAATAAGCCTTTCGAGCCCAAGTGAAGATCCAATTATCCACTTATCTTCCATTGATATTTAATCCAGCTGCGCAACGTTCTTTCTGTGGGCCACAAACCCATAAACTTGCAGATAGCGCATGCGTCTTCATCTGGTCCCTGTAGAGTTGTGTTTGCGAATCGTCTAATATTACCTTGGGTATCATTGTTGTCTTTGGTTTACATGGGTTGCACCCTTCTGTCCCATTAGGGCTCGTTGTTTCTTGTGCAACATTCTGAGTTTCTATGGCTTCTTCCCCCATGCCATCGCTTTTCCTCTGGTTTCTTTCCTGACTCTTTTCCGGTATTGATCTCGAGGTGCTTGTTATTGGTGCCTTGAAACATACGCCTTGTGGGCCTTTCCCTATGTCTACTACTACTTCCTTGTATGAGGGGGTTCCTTTACCGCCCCCCTTGGTACTCATGTTGTCCTCTATTGTGGCCGTGGCTACCAAACCCTAGCTTGCAGTTTCTCTAGTCGCCTCTCGATTCTTAATAAAAAAAACTCAGTTCTCAACCTAATCTTATCTTCAATACAATAGGATTTTCACTTAGTTTCTCATTTTGATTCCATCTTTCCTTATGATGATTCTTTTGATTGGATTACAATAAGGCATCCTCATAACATGGTCATTTCTTACTATATTTGTAGTGCCTTCTTGTTTCATGTTTGGTAGTATGTAGTATGTCTTCCTTGCATACTTGTGTCCTTTTTTTGATCATTAACTGTTTATTGGTAGAGATACTTGGATTTTATATTGTTTTCACTTCAATATATGATGATATCCATACTTGAACTGGATTAGTGACTATTTCTTTTTCGACCAGTGGTTCTTTATTAACACGCTGGCCTAACTTTGGTTTTCTTTTCTTTTCATCCCTCAACTTCTTGATTTACACAAGCAAACTTTGATTATGGTTCATCGAGAAAGAAAATTCTTCATCATTTTATGACTTGTTGAATTTATTTTTAGGTTTCTAACTCTCTGGATTCTCATCCTTTAACCTTTTTATCTGTTCAAGTAGTATTTTACTAAGCTTCCTTAGGAAATAATTTTCTACATCCTTCTCTGATAATTTATTCTTGAGATCTTGATTCTCTTGTTCTAACTTCTTATTGCACTACATTTTACCCTTTGACTTCTTAATTTTTGCAAGCGGTTTTATACTATGTTCCTTTAGGCAAGAAATTTCCTCATTTTTTTCTAATAATTTATTTCCTACTATATGATCAAGATCTTTATATTTTTTTTTTTGTTTAGTTAGTTCATCCTCTAATTTCTTAATTTGAGATTTATGCATTTACGTCTTGCATAAATATTTATTTGCAGTGTATAATCTTCAACAATTATGATGAGGGATATTTTGTTTTTTAAAGGTTAACATATAATAAAACTTCATCATACAAAAAATACATTCAGTCTCAAAGGTTGAATCATTCGTAAATTTTATAGTCAATACCAATTTATAAATGCCTCCACAAATTGGATGATGTGGAAAATTGGGAAAGAGATAAAGTTCAAATCAACCTTGACCCTTGAGTAGGAAGCAAGGGTATGCATAGACTACCCTTTCAAATGATACATGAATTAAGAAATATAGGGTATTATAAACTTATACATGTTGCAAATTGGGGAAGGACTACAACTTGGCACCAACAATGGCTATCTTGGGAAGAGCTAGGATTGGGGGGGAAATATGCAGAGTTATGGAATAGGTACATAGACATCCTAAAAGATTATAATGTCAAACTCAAAGATGAGGAGGACCAACTGATTTGGTCTATAAATCCTGCTAGAGCTTATGTTCCTAGAATAGGATACAAATCATTGGTTGAGGAAAGAAGAGAAGATCATCATTTCTAGTGGTGGAAAACAATTTGAAAATTAAAATGTCTTACAAAAAAAAAAAAAATTGTGTGGTTGATTCTATACAATAAGGAACCCACATGGGAGGTCCTTCAAAAAAGGAATTTCAATGGTTTAGGATGGTGCAGTCAATTTTATCTTGCAAAAGAAACTATATATCATATCATCTTGGAATGTCCATTTACCAAGGAGATATGGGAGGAGGTAGAAATGATGATAAGTATAAGGAGCCTTTGGGTCGGTTAATGTATTAAAGAGGGTTTTAGAACCCAATGTTCTAGAAAGGATACACTCAAGATCATGGAACCACCACTCGACATAGCCTAGGGTGTATGTCTTACTAGAAACATAAAGTTGTTTGAAGATAAAGAGACATTACCTCTCTAATGTGCAGTTTAGTTTATAAATATTTTAAATCCCTACCCGCAACTGCATGAAAAACCAATCTCTTATTATCATTCTAAAGAGGTAATAAACAAGGACATCCCTTGGGATTTTTTTGATGGTGCATTGTAGGAGAACCCTCCTAAGGGAGGGGTGGGAGGAATTATATGCTTATCTTCAAATCATAGCATCTCCTTCAAAGTTGGTATTGGTTAGCCATCCAATATTTTTTTGTGAAATTATGGCTCTAAAACTGGTTTCGAGGCTTGCACAAGAGTTTGGTGTAACTCAACTACAAATTTTTGGTGACTTAATGTTGGCTATTCAATGGATGTGAAAATAAATTGCTTGAAGGAATTTTACCTTATAACCTCTGTGTGTTGAATTTCTTAATCTCCTCACAAGATTTTCATACATATCTTTATCTCATATTTATAGGTACATAAAGAAACTTGTAGATGGAGTCTCAAAAGTTGAAGTTTGACTATTATCTTAGCTTTGTAGTTACCCAAAACTTTGATATTTACTTGATATTGAGCCTTATGCATTCGTCTATAAATTTGCAAATGACTTGATGAATTTTACGAGGACCTTCTCACAAGGTCTTGAACTTCTGGTACCACCATCAATGGAGAGAAGGTAGTTGAACCTCCATTCTAATAAGAGTTACCTACTCTTGATATAATATATCTTTCGCCATCAAACATTTTCCTTCATATAGATGTCTACCTATACGGGAGATGCCCATATATAAGGGTTCCATTAGAACACCTCCTTATAATATCTTATTTATGTTTTTCTCCATTTAATCAATTGTTTATATTTATTCATTTACACTTTCAAATTCAAAATGATTTTTAGCATATTTTTTTATATATGATTTAGTTTCTTGTTAGATAAAAACAATATTTCCAATAGCTTGTTTTCATAATGGCCTACTCTTCGGCCAACCAACCCACTTTTTTTTCCTTCAAAGGGGTTCCTCCTACCATCCATCAAACCATACATCCAATATACAACTTATCACTTCACTTTTGTTCCTTATCTATTCCCTACCTCATGAAAAACCTCTTTCCCACTTGAGTGCTTGCCTTCCTTTTCTGACCCACTTGAGTGCTTTCCTTCCTCTTCCGACTTTCCATCTTTCCCATTGACACTTTAACACTTGACTAGAAGTCGGTTTAACAACCATCCTTTAGAAGGAAGGGCACACGAATGAACGTTTTCACTAACCGTAATCAATTGGAGGTGGCAACCAATATTGAATTTATTTTCATGTTTCGACATTGGATCATCGAAGCATCGTAGAATCCCTCTCTATTAAAGTAAGGAAATATCAATACTGAATCCTAGCTTTAGGAGAATGAAACTATTAACAATCAATCTCTTGATACCTTAGGAATTATTGGAAGTCATTCTTCTTTAGCGAGATAAGTGTCTTTTCTGGAGATAAAAGGATTTAATGTGCCCACTTAATGAAGAATAAGTATCGAGGGAAGAAAATAGGGAACAGAGAAGGGTGTGTGCACAAAGTTACTGGATGAAAAAGTGGAAAGGGGATCAATAGGAATGCACGCTTAGAGGAATGCGTGCGTAGTCTAAGAAATGTACATGTGTTCCTGAAGCTATATGTTTGGAAAATCCTGAACCTCCACTCAGTTTTCCATGTAGGTTCGTCGACATGAACACATTTGCATTCTTAACAATGTGTGTGTTTTCTTAACAATGCGTGCACATTCCTAAGAAGAATGTGCACACGTTCCTTTGATATAGCATTTTTGATGTGCCGTAAGCGCGATTTGTGCCCATTTTCACACATCACGCTCAAATTTTTACCCTCATTAAGAAAATGGAGAGGAGGAGCTTTGTCAAGATATTTCCACCATGTCCCATTCAAGCTAGGTATGCTTGATTTCTCTTCTTTTCCTCCCAATTTAGTAATTTTTACTTTTATTCAATTAATTTAATAGATTCTAAAAGAATATAAATTATATAAATTTGTAATCTTATAAAGGAATCTCATATACAAAATTTAGAGGGTCACCTCTTACATTACCTAACATTTCCCCTTTAAAAATAACTATAGAGAATTTACAAGAAATTAGATTATTTTATGTTTTTTTTGTTTCTTAAAATATGTATTGATGTTTTTTGTAATTTTCTATTTTAATTAAAAATACCGACCTAATTTACATGCCATGCCTTATTAAATTGCAACATATATTATAAAATGGAACCCAAAGATAACATAAATCACCAACCAACGGACTAAGGCAAGGAAAACCCCAACCCACCACAACCACCCAAATTGATGAGGGGTTGGACACATTAAGAGCACTTGTAAATCAATTAAGGGGCATGAGAGAACCAAGCAGAGAGTCCTTGGCCACTTCATTGGACATCATTGTGAGGTCCATTGCAAGTTCCCAAGGGAAACTAACTTCTATTTTTGAATATAGGGAAAGAATGTTTGAGTATTACAACACTGGTTTGGATAGAAAGAAAGTTGGAGACTTGGGTATAACAAAACAACAACTGATGTCTATTTTATTGATCCCAGATCTCAACAACAACCACTTGTGACCGAGAACACATTTGAATTGACTGATGCATCCACCCACAAATTAATGGAAACTGGATGGATAAATGGTACATGGTATTTTATAAACCTCCCTGCAATAACATGTAGGTTCCATTATATGTTTTGTGAAAATGATGGGATGAATTTATTTTGGGTCAACATGTCAACTACTTCGACATTGATGACTTCCAGGGGGTGGGTCGAGGGTCCACATAGGACCAATATTACGCTAGGCACGATCCCATTTTAGGTCCTTGTTTCCCCAAGTGAATGCTTGGCCCCTATGCCCAACATCCTCCTATTGCAAAGAGCTTATAGCATGTAAAAATCACTATATCATCATTGAATTAGAGCCTAGTGTAACATGGCATCTTTGTTGCACTATCTTGACAGGAGGTGTTTGTCAGTGAAATTGATAGTGGGGTCAAAGCTTCACCCTGTACAATAGATTTCAATGAGGGGGGGTGATATGGATATATCAGTCTTCCATTTGAACCTCACAAATGCTCGAGTTGCAGCTAGACTTCCTATGGGCCTATTGAGGCTAGTGGACAACAAAGATTCATGGAGGAGGTTAGTATTTTAACCATGTCTATGCTCTTCATCGTTATATATTTATATAGTATTTTGTCTATTTATATCGATATTTTATTTTAGGTTGTTTTGCAATTGCTACACCCGTGTAGAAAACCTTCTACACCCATGAATGCATCAATGTTTGTCTCCACCATTGATGCAACAATAGAGGCATCCTTGTCAATCAACCTACCCCATACACAGGTATGTGTCACATTTGATAAATTGACCATAGTGATTTCTTTATTTTATAGCATCCTCTAATTTTTAATGTTCTTGTGTTTCTACAGGTTGTGGGGCCAAGCAATGTCGAGGAATGTCCACCTGGGATGGACAAGTCACTTGCATCACATGTATCATGTGTAGATTTAAATATCGTTTAAATCTCAATTTTGTTGTATTTATGTTTTTGAATTTTATTATTTTTTACTAATGGTTCAATATTAATAATATGTATGCAGTCTGCTGATATTTTTGTTGATTTTAGTACTAGTCCTCTCTCTAGGCACCTTCCCACAACTTTTGAGTTACCTTACTCTAGGTCGATATTTATTCCATCACTTCTACATTCTATGGGGGTCCATCACCTTCCACCCCCAATATCTTTCTTATTCCATGCATCCTCAATGGATGCACCCACAGTCCACCCATTTGCACCACCTCTTCCATCACATCCATCTATAGTGGATGCACCTGTATGCCACCTACCCCCACCACCATTTCCATCTACGCCATCCACTGAGGGTACCACATTAGAGGTTTCCTTGGACCAGGTTTTACAACTGATCACTCCACCTGTCATCGAATCTCCATCAAGGACCAAGATATTCATGGTGAGATAATGTGTTGATGATAATTTTTTATGTATCATGAATGCAATTTATTTTATGCATATTTGTTTAAATTTCATGATTTGATCCTTGTAACTTACATAGGGTGGCATTGCTGAGATATTAGAGTCACAGAGGAGGGTAACACCCTCATGATTGTTTGTACCATATGAGGTGAGTTGTCTATGTTAACATACAAAGTATCATTTTGTAAGTCTTTTAATTCATTGTGGAAAAAACTTATAACAATGTTTTTTCTTTGTGTAGTCTCTGGAGCAACGAACCATGCCTAAGCCCAAAACCACTAGAGGTGCTTCTTCGATCAAGAGAAGAAAGATCAATTTTCAAGATGCTCTTGAGGGTGGCGAGGGTGGCAGTGGTTAATGAGTGACCAATGATTGTCATTTTGTATCTAGGCCACCATATCGATATTTTTTNAGTCGCCTCTCGATTCTTAATAAAAAAAACTCAGTTCTCAACCTAATCTTATCTTCAATACAATAGGATTTTCACTTAGTTTCTCATTTTGATTCCATCTTTCCTTATGATGATTCTTTTGATTGGATTACAATAAGGCATCCTCATAACATGGTCATTTCTTACTATATTTGTAGTGCCTTCTTGTTTCATGTTTGGTAGTATGTAGTATGTCTTCCTTGCATACTTGTGTCCTTTTTTTGATCATTAACTGTTTATTGGTAGAGATACTTGGATTTTATATTGTTTTCACTTCAATATATGATGATATCCATACTTGAACTGGATTAGTGACTATTTCTTTTTCGACCAGTGGTTCTTTATTAACACGCTGGCCTAACTTTGGTTTTCTTTTCTTTTCATCCCTCAACTTCTTGATTTACACAAGCAAACTTTGATTATGGTTCATCGAGAAAGAAAATTCTTCATCATTTTATGACTTGTTGAATTTATTTTTAGGTTTCTAACTCTCTGGATTCTCATCCTTTAACCTTTTTATCTGTTCAAGTAGTATTTTACTAAGCTTCCTTAGGAAATAATTTTCTACATCCTTCTCTGATAATTTATTCTTGAGATCTTGATTCTCTTGTTCTAACTTCTTATTGCACTACATTTTACCCTTTGACTTCTTAATTTTTGCAAGCGGTTTTATACTATGTTCCTTTAGGCAAGAAATTTCCTCATTTTTTTCTAATAATTTATTTCCTACTATATGATCAAGATCTTTATATTTTTTTTTTTGTTTAGTTAGTTCATCCTCTAATTTCTTAATTTGAGATTTATGCATTTACGTCTTGCATAAATATTTATTTGCAGTGTATAATCTTCAACAATTATGATGAGGGATATTTTGTTTTTTAAAGGTTAACATATAATAAAACTTCATCATACAAAAAATACATTCAGTCTCAAAGGTTGAATCATTCGTAAATTTTATAGTCAATACCAATTTATAAATGCCTCCACAAATTGGATGATGTGGAAAATTGGGAAAGAGATAAAGTTCAAATCAACCTTGACCCTTGAGTAGGAAGCAAGGGTATGCATAGACTACCCTTTCAAATGATACATGAATTAAGAAATATAGGGTATTATAAACTTATACATGTTGCAAATTGGGGAAGGACTACAACTTGGCACCAACAATGGCTATCTTGGGAAGAGCTAGGATTGGGGGGGAAATATGCAGAGTTATGGAATAGGTACATAGACATCCTAAAAGATTATAATGTCAAACTCAAAGATGAGGAGGACCAACTGATTTGGTCTATAAATCCTGCTAGAGCTTATGTTCCTAGAATAGGATACAAATCATTGGTTGAGGAAAGAAGAGAAGATCATCATTTCTAGTGGTGGAAAACAATTTGAAAATTAAAATGTCTTACAAAAAAAAAAAAAATTGTGTGGTTGATTCTATACAATAAGGAACCCACATGGGAGGTCCTTCAAAAAAGGAATTTCAATGGTTTAGGATGGTGCAGTCAATTTTATCTTGCAAAAGAAACTATATATCATATCATCTTGGAATGTCCATTTACCAAGGAGATATGGGAGGAGGTAGAAATGATGATAAGTATAAGGAGCCTTTGGGTCGGTTAATGTATTAAAGAGGGTTTTAGAACCCAATGTTCTAGAAAGGATACACTCAAGATCATGGAACCACCACTCGACATAGCCTAGGGTGTATGTCTTACTAGAAACATAAAGTTGTTTGAAGATAAAGAGACATTACCTCTCTAATGTGCAGTTTAGTTTATAAATATTTTAAATCCCTACCCGCAACTGCATGAAAAACCAATCTGTTATTATCATTCTAAAGAGGTAATAAACAAGGACATCCCTTTGGATTTTTTTGATGGTGCATTGTAGGAGAACCCTCCTAAGGGAGGGGCAGGAGGAATTCTATGCTTATCTTCAAATCATAGCATCTCCTTCAAAGTTGGAATTGGTTAGCAATCCAATATTTTTTTGTGAAATTATGGCTGTAAAACTGGTTTCGAGGCTTTCACAAGAGTTTGGTGTAACTCAACTACAAATTTTTGGTGACTTAATGTTGGCTATTCAATGGATGTGAAAATAAATTGCTTGAAGGAATTTTACCTTATAACCTCTCTATGTTGAATTTCTTAATCTCCTCACAATATTTTCATACATATCTTTATCTCATATTTACAAGTACATAAAGAAACTTGTAGATGGAGTCTCAAAAGTTGAAGTTTGACTATTATCTTAGCTTTGTAGTTACCCAAAACTTTGATATTTACTTGATATTGAGCCTTATGCATTCATCTATAATTTTGCAAATGACTTGATGAATTTTACGAGGACCTTCTCACAAGGTCTTGAACTTCTGGTACCACCATCAATGGAGAGAAGGTAGTTGAACCTCCATTCTAATAAGAGTTGCCTACTCTTGATATAATCTATCTTTCACCATCAAATGTTTTCCTTCATATAGATGTCTACCTATATGGGAGATGCCCATATATAAGGGTTCCATTAGAACACCTCCTTATAATATCTTATTTATGTTTTTTTCCATTTAATCAATTGCTTATATTTATTCATTTACACTTTCAAATTCAAAATGATTTTTAGCAGATTTTTTTATATATGATTTAGTTTCTTGTTAGATAAAAACAATATATCCAATAGCTTGTTTTCATGATGGCCTACTCTTCAGCCAACCAACCCACTTTTTTTTTCCTTCAAAGGGGTTCCTCCTACCATCCATCAAACCATGCATCCAATATACAACTTACCACTTCACTTTTGTTCCTTATCTATTCCCTACCTCATGAAAAACCTCTTTCCCACTCGAGTGCTTGCCTTCCTTTTCTGACCCACTTGAGTGCTTTCCTTCCTCTTCTGACTTTCCATATTTCCCATTGACACTTTAACACTTTACTAGAAGTCGGTTTACCAACCATCCTTTAGAAGGAAGGACACATGAATGAACGTTTGCACTAACCGTAATCAATTGGAGGTGGCAACCAATATTGAATTTATCTTAACGTTTCGACATTGGATCATCAAAGAATCGTAGAATCCCTCTCTATTAAAGTAAGGAAATATCAATAATGAATGCTAGCTTTAGGAGAATGAAACTAATAACAATCAATCTCTTGATACCTTAGGAATTATTGGAAGTCATTCTTCTTTAGCGAGATAAGTGTATTTTCTGGAGATAAAAGGATTTAATGTGCCCACTTAATGAAGAATAAGTATTGAGGGAAGAAAATAGGAAATAGAGAAGGGTGTGTACACAAAGTTGCTGGATGAAAAAGTGGAAAGGGGATCAATAGGAATGCACGCTTAGAGGAATGCGTGCGTATCCTTAGAAATGTGCATGTGTTCCTGAAGCTATATCTTTGGAAAATCCTAACCCTCCACTCAACTTGCCACGTAGGTTCATCGACATGAACACATTTTCATTCTTAACAACGTGTGTGCATTCTTAACAATGCGTGCACATTCCTAAGAAGAACATGCACACGTTCCTCTGATATAACATTTTTAATGTGTCGTAAGTGCCATTTGTGCCCATTTTTACATGTCACACTCAAATTTTTATTCTCATTAAGAAAATGGAGAGGAGGAGCTTTGTCAAGATATTTCCACCATGTCCCATTAAAGCTAGGTATGCTTGATTTCTCTTCTTTTCCTCCAAATTTAGTAATTTTTACTTTTATTCAATTAATTTAATACATTCTAAAACAATATAAATTATATAGATTTGTAATCTTATAAAGGAATCTCATACACAAAATTTAGAGGGTCACCTCTTACATTACCTAACATTTCCCCTTTAAAAATAACTATATAGAATTTACAAGAAATGAGATTATTTTATGTTTTTTTTGTTTCTTAAAATATGTATTGATGTTTTTTGCAATTTTATATTTTAATTAAAAATACCGACCTAATTTACATGCCATGCCTTATTAAATTGCAACGTATATTATAAAATGGAACCTAAAGATAATATAAATCACCAACCAACGGACTAAGGCGAAGAAAACCCCAACCCACCACAACCACCCAAATTGATGAGGGGTTGGACACATTAAGAACACTTGTAAATCAATTAAGGGGCATGAGAGAACCAAGCAGAGAGTCCTTGGGCACTTCATTGGACATCATTGTGAGGTCCATTGCAAGTTCCCAAGGGAAACTAACTTCTATTTCTGAATATAGGGAAAGAATGTTTGAGTATTACAACACTGGTTTGGATAGAAAGAAAGTTGGATACTTGGGTATATCAAAACAACAACTGATGTCTATTTTATTGATCCTCGATCTCAACAACAACCACTTGTGACCGAGAACACATTTGAATTGACTGATGCATCCACCCACAAATTAGTGGAAACTGGATGGATAGGTGGTACATGGTATTTTATAAACCTCCCTGCAATAACAGGTAGGTTCCATTATATGTTTTGTGAAAATTATGGGATGAATTTATTTTGGGTCAACATGTCAACTACTTCGACATTGATGACTTCCAGGGGGTGGGTCGAGGGTCCACACAAGACCAATATTACGCTAGGCGCGATACCATTTTAGGTCCTTGTTTCCCTAGGTGAATGCTTGGCCCCTATGCCCAACATCCTCCTATTGCAAAGATCTTGTAGCATGTAAAAATCACTATATCATCATTGACTTAGAGCCTATTGCAACATGGCATCTTTGTTGCACTATCTTGACAGGAGGTGTCTATTAGTGACATTGATA
Source organism: Picea glauca (assembly GCA_000966675.3). Taxonomy (NCBI): domain Eukaryota; kingdom Viridiplantae; phylum Streptophyta; class Pinopsida; order Pinales; family Pinaceae; genus Picea; species Picea glauca. The sequence goes on along the minus strand of JZKD02S0410427.1, from coordinate 1,493 downwards.
GTGGGGTCAAAGCTTCACCCTGTACAATAGAGTTCAATGAGGGGAGGTGATATGGATATATCAGTCTTCCATGTGAACGTCACAAATGCTCGAGTTGTGGCTAGAATTCCTATGGGCCTATTGAGGTTAGTGGACAACAGAGCTTCATGGAGGAGGTTAGTATTTTAACCATGTCTATGTTCTTCATCGTTATATATTTATATAGTATTTTGTCTATTTATATCAATATTTTATTTTAGGTTGTTTTGCAATTGCTACGCCCATGTAGAAAACCTTCTACACCCATGAATGCATCAATGTTTGTCTCCACCATTGATGCAACAATAGAGGCATCCTTGTCAATCAACCTACCCCATACACAGGTATGTGTACATTTGATAAATTGACCATAATGATTTCTTTATTTTATAGCATCCTCTAATTTTTAATGTTCTTGTGTTTCTATAGGTTGTGGGGCCAAGCGATGTTGAGGAATGTCCACCTGGGATGGACAAGTCACTTGCATCACATGTATCATGTGTAGAGTTAAATATCGTTTAAATCTCAAATTTGTTGTATTTATGTTTTTGAATTTTACTATTTTGTACTAATGGTTCAATATTATTAATATGTATGCAGGCTGCCGATATTTTTGTTAATGTTAGTACTAGTCCTCTCTCTGGGCACCTTCGCACAACTTTTGAGTTACCTTACTCCAGGTCGATATTTATTCCATCACTTCTACATTCTAAGGGGGTCCATCACTTTCCACCCCCAATATCTTTCTTATTCCATGCATATTCAGTGGATGCACCCGCAGTCCACCCATTTGCACCACCTCTTCCATCACATCCATCCATAGTGGATGCACCCATATGCCACCTACCCCCACCACCATTTCCATCTACGCCATCCACTGAGGGTACCACATTAGAGGTTGCCTCGGACCAGGTTTTACAAATGATCACTCCACCTGTCATCGACTCTCCATCAAGGACCAAGATATTCATGGTGAGATAATGTGTTGATGATAATTTTTTTTGTATCATGAATGCAATTTATTTTATGCATATTTGTTTAAATTTCACGATTTGATCCTTGTAACTTATGTAGGGTGGCATTGCTGAGAGATTAGAGTCACAGAGGAGGGTAACACCCTCATGATTGTTTGTACCATATGAGGTGAGTTGTCTTATGTTGACATACAAAGTATCATTTTGTAAGTCTTTTAATTCATTGTGGAAAAAAACTTATAACAATGTTTTTTCTTTGTGTAGTCTCTGGATCAATGAACCACGCCTAGGCCCAAAACCACTAGAGGCGCTTCTTCGAGCAAGAGAAGAAAGATCAATTTTCAAGATGCTCTTGAGGGTGGCGAGGGTGGCAGTGGTTAATGAGTGACCAATGATTGTCATTTTGTATCTAGGCCACCATATCGATATTTTTTTATGTTAGGGCACTTGCTATCGTTTTGTATATTGGGCATGAGGTGCTATTTTGTAAAAAATGTACAA
>JZKD02S0410415.1:253550-263694 GCA_000966675.3 Picea glauca | reverse complement strand
GAACTAAGACTATGCTCATAAATACGACAAGGTGAAAGATTCATTAGAACTGCCAATAAACCTGCGATGCCAGAAACTATAAACTAGAGATTAGTGAAGCCATTTACACCATTAGAGAAACCCAAAATGACCATACCTTATGATAAAATGAAATTTTATAAATATGAATTGATTGGAAAGACTCATTTACCATTTCATTTGCAAGGATTTGTGGAGTGTTGGAGAATCTCAATTGGAGCAAATCTCGTTTTTCTCGCTGCCGGAGCTACGATTGATCATTTCGCACGCCATTCGAACCAGGTAGGTGTTCATCCCTTGCTCTTTCAATTGCATGGTTTCAAGTTGATTTTCATGGCATTATTGATTTAAAACACAAAGCCCTAGGTCGCCCCTTTTGAACCAAATCGGCCTCCTTTTAAAAGTTAATAAAATGGGGGAAATCTTTCACAAAAATGCATTGGAGAAGGGTTGTTAGGATGTCCACCCCCTAACAATTGATTAAACCGACCATTTTAGAAAAAGAAATTCGTGAAAACTCCCCTCATGGGCCCACGCACCCCCTCAAATCATTTTAAATTTTTTTTACCACATTTTAATCATTGTTTGGTAAATATTAAAGGGTGTGGTGGTTAAAAGGGATGATTGGTTGTTTTTAGATGTCATGGGCATTTGATTTTATGTTTTAAAATGAATTTTGAAAATCACCGAAATCACAAAAATGTGAGGAATGATGAAATCTTGATTTTTTGTTTTGTAGGTGTATTCGGCAATCATGATTGAATGGAAAGAGAGGGAACATGAGATGGATGATTTAGCCACTCTACGGAGTCCCCGTATGTGGGCCTCTTTGAGGGCCTGTGGCTTGCTCAATTTTTTCAAATTGCAAAAAATGAAAAGAGAGGTTCTACTGCTTGAGCACATGATTGGCCTTTGGGACGTTACGGAACATGGATTCCGTATTGGTACACAACTCCTAACCATCGAGTTGGAAGATGTGTACTTTCTGACTTGCCTCTCGAAAAGAGGGGTTCCTATAGATTTTACAGGGTAGAGGGCATTACCTGAACAGGTGGATGTGTATCTGGCACGTCACTATGTTCCGGGAGAAAGGTTGGTAGGGGGCAGGATCCCTATCAAGGATATACGAGATCTGCCTCTTCGATCTATATTATTTTCTATCACTAGCATGACTGGTAGCACTAGTGCTCATTTGGCATCGAGATCACAGGTGGCCTATGGTGTTCAGTGTTTAGGGCCAACACTGTTCAATTGGAGCGCAACGTTCCTTCGGAATGTGAAGGAAGAAATTTCTCGGTGCAGGAACGACCAAAAACAGTTTGGCTATGGCTCATTCTTACTCTCATTTTTCTTGGAGCACATCCCTCAGATGTAGCCTCAGATCACGCTGGCTGTATGACCAGTGGATGAGCCTCGGATGGAGAGGTGGACTAACCTATCTCCGAGGTTAGTTTCGGAGTCAGAGTTCTGCTTTACTGGTGATTTCTTTGCCTGGTTGAGGTGACAGTATCTCTGGATTGAGGACTTCCCGTATGCCGATGTAGACTTCTACAGGAGTATGGACTTGATTTTGCTCGAGGGGGAAGATTGGGACGAGTCAGGTAAGAGACTAAGTCGTACCTTGTCTAGTTTCGTTTTTTAAGTTTTTGATGTGTATGTATTTTTTTTGGGTATGTAAGAGAGTGTTAACAGATTTTTTGTCTTCAATGTGCAGACAAGGGAGTAGTGCACCCAGTGGATATACCAGTACCAAGACGTCGTGGTAGTGCCCCAGTTGTAGCAGACCCAGCAGTACCGGTGGTGGGCCTCCGGGAGGTTGAGAGGAACCTCCAAGGCCTTACGATGGGTATCCCTCCTCTGCGGAGGGGGGACATGCCTTTGCGTCTGCAGCGACACACTGTAGGGGTGCCAGAGAATATCAATTCTTTGTTGAGGCATGTAGTATGTGCAGTAGTATTCTATTCACAGCACAACGTAGTGCGGGGAGATTAGAGTTTCCCCGAGATCATGTTTTTTGTATGCCTTGTCTGGTGACGTTGTATGGGTGGATGGACCCAATATTTTGTTCTCTTATAGACTTTTTGATGTAATGTAAACATTTCGGTCATGCCATATATATATATATATACAGTTTCGAGTTTTTAAGATGCCAATGATTTGTACATGATGATGTCTGTGATATGTTTTAATTTACATGTAATGTAATGTTTGTTGCTTTCCTTGAATCTTATATGTGGGATAAATACCGATCCATGATATAATTAGCTAACGAATCTGAAATACTATTAAGTTCTCTCGGAATGTGTCTATATTCAATGTAATCAAACATTCGTTCGAGACGGTGAACTTGCAAGTGTAGACGTAGAAGGATAGGACTACGGATAGCGTAGATGCGGTTGAGTTTATAAACCACAAGTTGGGAGTCTAAGTAAATAATGATATGAGAGATACCTAGGGAGGAGGCTTGGGTTAAAAGTCCAATGACAGCGTGATATTCTGCCATATTGTTAGTTTTTGGTCCTAAACAGATCCCTCCTGAACTCACCACCTCGTCGAACTGATAAATAACCCATGCTGTCGAAGCAATGTTTTGAGTATGTCGGCTGGCACCATCTGCGAATCCAAAAAAGATAGGAAAGACAGACATCATCTGCGCATGAAAACACAGGCACAGTCATGAGTGGCAATGGTAAAGACTCGAGTACGTGAAAGAAAATACACACCAAACTAAAATACAATAATGCACAACGTACAGACGCTAGGTGATCTAGGCATAGTACTTTTTAAGGTAAATCCCACTTCGGGGCTCTCCCAGGGAAATTCCATCATGATCTACTAGTTCGTAAGAACCTCTGTGTTAAACACGCTTCACGATGTAAGGACCGTGCCACATAGGTTCTAACTTTCCTATTCCCAATTTATCATGTACTTGGTCATAAACGAGGACTAAGTCTCCTTCCGCAAAGGCTCGAGGTTGGACGGATTTGTGATATTGACTCTTAATTCATTTATGATGTGCCTCATTAATGAGAGAAACATCACGACGTGTTTCGTCCAGCTTGGATAGGTATAAGAATCGTTCTTCTTCCACAGAAGTATGGGGCAGGAGTTCTACTTTCAATTTAAGTGATGGAATTTCACACTCGATTGGTAGGACGGCCTCAATGCCATAGACCAACTGGAAAGCAGTGAATCCAGTTGAGGCTTTCACAGACGTGCGATAGGCCCAGAGAGCGGAAAATAGTTGTAAATGCCATGATGTCTTGTTTTCCCCTACCATGTGTTGGATCATGGTTTTTAGGACTTTGTTGATAGCTTCAACTTGTCCATTCGCTTGAGGGTAGTAATGGGATGATTTTTCATGGTGAAAACCCAATTTGACGTGTAACTCCCTCATCATCTGGTTTTTGAAGTGTGCACCATGGTCGGTGACAATGGCATGTGGTACACCAAACTGAGTAATGATGTGGTTGAAGAGGAATAGAGCTACAGTACGACCATCGTTCAGGAAGGTAGGCACAGCCTCAGCCCATTTTTTGAAATAATCGACGGCGACGATGATGTAACCATGCCCCCCGGCTGAGGTAGGCTTACACTGCATGAAATCAATACCCCATTTGGAAAAGGGGCCGATGGCAATAATGGGGTGCAACGCAGTAGGGTGGGTGCGTGCCTTCTTGTTGAAGATTTGGCAGGGTGGGCATTTTTTGACAACCTCGATGCAATCTTTGAAAATTAAGGGCCAAAAGTAGCTGGTACATAGGATTTTTTGGGTTGTGGCCATCCCGGAAAGGTGACTGCCACAAGCACCAAGGTGACAATCGTTCAAAATGTGTTCAGCATCTTCATGAATCAGACATCGCCGAAGGATTCTGTCAATACCACGGCGATACAAAGTGTCACCAAGGATGAGATAACGATGAGAGTGGTGACGTATGCGTCGACGCTCTTCTCGAGAGATATTTGGCTGAAAACGTTGGGTTTGAAGGTAGAGGAGAATGTCTCCATACCAAGGGTCAGAGGTGATGATGAGGAAGAGAGACTCATTAGGGAGAGTGTCTCTAGGTTCAGTGTTTTCATCGGCACTTGGGAGAGAACAGATGAGCTCAGCAAACACCAGGGATTTTTTGGCTTTAGCCTTTGTAAACTTAAGATCGAATTCTTGAAGAATAACGATCCATTTTGAATATATGCCCCCAGGTACTTGACGCATCAAGACGTGGTACATGGAGTTGGAGTCTGCGATTACCGTAGTGGTGCGTAATAGGATGTAGTGGCGGAATCGTTGGACAGCAATGACAGCTTCCATAGCCAGTTTCTCGACATGCGAATATCTAAGTTTGGGTCCGGATAAACTCTTTCTTAGATAATAAATCACGTGTTCTTCGCCGTTAGAGTCCTGTTGAACTAACACCATCGCAATGGTGGAAGTAGAAGCAGCCAAGTAAAGGATATAATCCTTTGTATATTCGGGAGGATGTAACAAAGGAGCATGGGTCAAATCATGCTTGAGAGCGTCGAATGACCATTGGGCAGTGTCATCCCAGATGAAAGGGACATTCTTTTGCAGTAGCTGCATAAATCCTTTAGTGATCTCGGCGTAATTGCAGATGAAACGGCGGAGAAAGTTTGCTTTGCCTTGCAAACTTTGAAGTTGGGTTAAGTTGGTGGGTGGGGGTAAGGTTAGAATGGCCTTGATCTTCAAAGGATCCACCCTGATCCCGTCTTTTGAGATGATGAAACCGAGGATTCGGCCGGATTCGACAGCGAAGATGCATTTATGTGGGTTCAGATGAATATGATAGAAACGACATCGAAGAAAAATTGCCCACAAGTGACCAATATGATCGGGTCAGTTGGATGAATGGGCAGGTAAATCATCAAGGTAAGGTTCCGCGATATGTTTGATGTCATGGAAAGCGTACGACATGGCTCACTGGAAAGTAGAACCAACATTTTTAAGGCCAAAAGGTAGCTTTCGGTAAGCGAAAGTTCCCCAAGGGTAGATGAAGGCTATCTTATGTTGATCAGTAGGTAATATTTCAATATGGTTGTATCCATAAAAGCCATCCATGAAAGAGAAGATCATGCTTCCCACGCAATTATCGATGATTTGATCGATAAAGGGTGTAGGGTAGTTGTCCTTGGGACAAGCTTTGTTGAGATCACGATAATCTACACAGACACGGATGGTCCCTTGTTTCTTGGCAACCGGAACAAGGTTAGAGACCCATTCCGTCAAAGGGACGGGGTAGATAAAGCCATATTTTAGAAGTTTTTCAACTTCTGCCTTTATAGCTGCCAGTTTCTTGGGGTGAACCGGGCGGAGTTTCTGTCGAACCGGTTTTGCGTCAAGGTAAGTCTTGATTTTGTGTATGACAATTGAAGGGTCAATCCCTATCATTTCCTCATAGCTCCATGTGAAGATATCGCGGAATTCCTTGAACAAAGCGGTGTAAGAAACCACTTCATCGGGTGTGCAATTAGCACCAAGATTAATGTTTTCCATGACATCTTCTTTGAATGAAATGTCAATTGTGATTGTAGTGGAGATGTTACCCATGTTCCGCTCAGAGAAAGTATCTTGAGTGAGGATAGGGGATTGTGGAGCATTGGTAACATCGGGGGGGAAGACAGATCGTATGTCTTGCATTTCTTCCAAAGGCGGAAGAAAAGAGGATCGATGGTGGTTGTCATCCCAGGGCGAATCGTCAATGCTAAGCATTTCCATAATAGATTCATCCGAAGGAAAAATGTGGGAAATGTAATCAACGACAGATGAGAGGGAATTCAACCATGAGGGCACCGAGTAAGTGTCGGGTGCCAATGAATGTGAAGTGTTCGAAAAGGGAGAGGCATATTGAATAGCTATGTATGCGGCCTCGGCTGGGCTGAGTGGCATGGTGTCACTGAGTCCATCAAATTCCAAAGGACTAGGCACAATCCAAGGGTCAGATGATTCCAAGGATTGATAAGGCAAAGTCGAGATCATATTGACAGCGGCAATATGATGTGTAGTAGGTGGAAGTGGTGTAGGGAAGGTACCCATGAGGCTAGAATATTTCAATAAGCCAACACCAATGCTTTCATACGTAACTAGGTGGTCTCCCAAAAAAGGAATGTTGTTGGTGGCAGGGATGCGAGCGTCGGGTGTACAAAAATCATGTTGATCGACGGTGAAAATTTTGCCTTGATGAGGGAATTGTACACATCGAAACACCGACGAGGCGACATCAGTCATAGCATAGAACCAACTTCTTCCAAGTAATAGGTTGTAATTGAGGGGAGCATCGACCACTTCGACATCAACGGTAACAGTTTTACCACCCAATTGAATGGAGAGGGATTGCAGTAATCCGTGAGGATGGAAACCTCATCCATCAAAAGCGCGTAACATCATGGGGGATTTGTTAAGGGAAGGTGATTTCAAACCTTTCCAATAGGCTAGAGACATGACACAGGTAGAGGCTCCCTCATCCAGGATGGTTCGATGGATTTGTTGATTATGAACAACAACATCGATTTGGAAATCTAGCTAGTGGGAGAGTCACGGTTGATGGTCGTCTAGATTAACCGTGATGTAGCTTGATGACTCAGGATCGAAAGAACCGATGGAAACTAAGAGCATCCTACGTTGGTTAGGACAGTGTTGTAAAACTTCCAATGCGGACATAGCACACGGAGCTTGGGCCAACTCTTCTACAATATTGTAATTTTGGGAAGATCGTGAATTAGGATTGAAAGTGGATTTCCTAATGGTTCTCTTAGGAGGGCGTAAGATGGAGTCAAAAGAAGGTTTCTCAATCTGAAGTGTCCTGGATGGAGGGCTAACAGACGGAGGATTAACAACAGATGGTAAAGGATTTGGCAAAGAACCGTTAGCAGTCTTCAGCTTATCAGGTTTAACTGGCATGTCGTATGTTGCAGAACGAGTGGTTAGATTAACCCCGTTAAACATGTAAATGTGTGTGCTTGTTGAGGCCTCATCATGGGGTTGATTGGAACTGCCCCCCGGTGTGGGGGTTTGTGCAACCAAAGATTGTTGTTGTAGAAAAGGTTGAGTGAGCACAGCGGGTTGCGAATTTCCCTTAAAAAGTTTATCCACTTCATCACGATGTGGTCAGTCTCGGGTGTAGTGATCATCACCGCAAATGAGACATGGGAATTTTGGTTTTTGCTATGGTTGTTTTCCGGCAGCAGGGGTTCACGGTTGGGTCTTGGGTTGTTCGTTGTTATTGTTCTTCTTTATTTTTTTTTCTCGCTTTCTTCTTGCCCCTGAGTTGTTGTGAAGGGGTTGATTGGACCGCATTCACATCAGAGACTTGAGTTTGGGTGGGGGTAGAAGAGGGTGCAGTCGAACTGGGGGCAGCCGTGGAAGCGGGCCACTGGATTGTTCCAGTAGACTGAGTAGTATATTGAGTTTTGATGGAGCCAATAACTCCATCTACATGCGAAGCAGTTGATGGTTTGGATGGATCGTTAGTGGCACGGGTGGCGTTCGGTATCAACTCATATAGAGTATCGGATTGTGAATAGACTAAGTCTAGGTACTGAGCTCAGGAGATGGCTTCTTCCTTGGTGACCACACCGCCCATGGCAACATCACAAGCGATCTGGGGTAGTAATGATTTCGTGAACCATTCCACTAATAATTGGTCAGGGATGACCTCTTTGATTAGCCTTCGTTGTCTTCTCCATTCATGGATATGATCGGAGATGTGTATGGAAGTTGTCTGACGAAGAGAGGTTAATAGTTCAGTACCCGTCTCGTATCGGATGGGCAGTTGGAAGTGTGTGAGGAAGGACATAGCGAGGGAGTTGAAATCGTAAAAATATGCACGTGGTAATTCAATATACCATTTTACTGCGGAACCCGTAAGTGTCTGTTGGAAAAGATGCAAACGAATAGAATCGTCCATGAGGGAGTTGGATGAGCACCACAAATGGAAGTTCATCACATAGTTGTTTGGGTCTTCTCCAGATTTTCTGTCGAATTTTGGGATATCAGAAGTGATTCTTGCTGGAATAGCTGGCCAAACGGAAGAATGATGAATGGGATCATTCGTTAATCGAGACAAGTCTGGAAGGTCCAGGTTGGCTAGAAAAGGTAGTTGTCGGTTAACCTATGGGTAATGCTGGTGCGGCAGAGGAACACCAGTGGGGCCCAATACTGGGTTATGTGGATAATTATAACTCGTGGGCCCTCTCATGTGAGGTTGGTTTTGACCAAGGTTCATAGGATTTGAAGTGTTTTGAGAAGCCTGTGTGAGCGGAGGATAACCGGATGGGTTTTGAGGGTTATGGGTTGGGTTGGGAATTTGTTCATAAGGAGGTTGTTGCGGAGTCTGCAAATTTTGTCCTGCCAAAAAGTGTGGGTTTCCTGAGAAAGGGACGTTCCATGGGTTAAATGCGGCAGGCACAGTTTGTCCCGTGGAGGCATGCAGATTTCCTTGAAAAGGGATGCTCCACGGATTTGGTGCAACAGACACATTTTTTCCTTGTGGTTGATGGTGGACTCCGACTTGAAGTTGCCCCCCAACATGAGGGTGCCCCCCGAATGGGATTTGTCCTCCGGTGGGAGGATGCCCCCCAGCTTGAGGTAGAGTTCCCAGGATTTGAGGGCCAGACGTAAAAGATTGACCAGTGTTTCCGATTGGGTTAGAACCACCAAGGACAGTCCCTCCGGGTTGTTGGATAGGTATGGAACTTCTCGGTACGATTTGAGTAGTGGTTTGGGAAGTGGTAGTGGCAGATGCGTTCAGTGTCCTAAATCCAAAAGGGAGATTTGGTCTTGGTGTTACAGGTGTGCCAATCAGAGCCTGATTAACTACCGCATTACTGGCAGGGATGGGCAAAATGTGTGGGGCCATTGTCGGATGGGCTGTCTGAAGGGGAATAATAGGTCTCGGGCCAACGAATGGTACGTTCAGGCCAACGGGTGGTGTGTTTGGAGCAACGGTTGGTGTGGCTGTAAAAGTGGTAGTACCGGTGAAGTGATTTGGGGGTACAGTGTAGGAGAAAGGTACGTTGGCGCCTTCTCCTGTTCCATAAAGATCTAGCACCAAGCGTTGTGGACTCCGAACAATGTTCTCAGTCCAAAAAGGGTCATTGGGTAAAGGGTTTTGAGGAGACCCGACCGGAGCGTTAGAAGGGTTTATGACAACAAATTCTTCGGCGGAATTTAGGTGGAGGATATGTCATTCATATCCCTCTAGAATGCGATAAGCTTCTGGGGATTCCGAGACAATTCTAAAATTCTCCAAAGGGATGGGAACTTCTTCCTGAGAAGTTGTAGTTTTTTGAACCTCGCTCTGTTGGGGAGATTGTTCCGTAGAATGAGGGGGTAAAGGGGTCTCCTTCCATATTTTCTGGACGAAGTCCCTGTAGCATCCACAAGCGTCGTGGAGGGTCGATGTTGGCAGAAGAAAAGAGTCGATGAAATAAATCTATGGCCAACTAGCGAAAAGAAACAGCACACGCTAAAAAATCTAAGAATCACAACCAAGCAAACATGACCTTCTTTGATGACCGTATTAGTTGGTGATGAAATCCAACGCCGCGTGATCAAGTCCAGAAGGGGTGGGGATAGGGTGGAATAGTTACAATGGCGACCTGCTTAACGGACTTACGCCTTGGTGCAAGCTTCCACATAGTAATTGTGGATTTACCCTCCAAGGAGCCCGAGTGAGTTTGACCAATGTTTGCTCCAGGTACAGTGAGACTTCCCATCACCGTCACCTTGTGTAAGAACCTAAATATTATGGCCACTAAGGTTACCAATTTGCAGTCAACCCCTGGGCGGGAATAGTCGACAGTTCGATCCAAACGTGCGGGCAGGGTATCAAGACCGAAACCAACTAAGAAGCTTCCATGCATTAATTGTGGATTTACCTCAAAGTGGTCCCCATAATACGATCCGACCACCACAATCAGTTAAACCACGGAGGGTTAGTCCCCATAGCTTACCCGAATGCAACCTCGTGCGTAACCCCTGTGTGAGAGGGGGATCCTAGGCATACTTATACGATAACTGGATTTACTCTCCCTAACTCAGGATGCTAATGTTTGTTTTGACAACTTTGGAGAGTTATGCTCACAGCCTAATCCAAAGTACTACACCTATTCT
>JZKD02S0410415.1:236837-252820 GCA_000966675.3 Picea glauca | reverse complement strand
CAAAGGGGTGCATGGAAGTGAAACAAATGGAATTATGAATCAGACCCAAAGAATGCATCGAACATGATAAACAGTCATTTCCTTTCGATGAACATCTAATTAAGGGAGAGAGAGATTTTTTCAGTAACAAGCACAACTACGGAATGCCCCCAAACAATTCTTTTCTCAATCAAATCCTGATATGATGAAAAAACTTTTAAATGCCTTCTAACATGCTCAATCAATCATGAAGATATCTTTTATTGTTTGCATATGGATGACGATCAATACAACACAATGCTTATCTTTGCTAATTATCTTCTTGGTATGAATGAGAACCAAACTAGCATAAGCAAAAATCACACAAACAATACACCCTTCGTTGCAATCAAAATGAAAAACAAAAGAAAAGAAACAATCAAAGAAAAAGCAAACTTCACACCCAAAAACAAGAGTTTAAGAACAATGATTTCGACTGAAATCAAGATAAAGAGGTCTGTAGGCCTTTGATGACCTTCACCAGGGTTTTGCTCAACTGAAGAGAAGAGAAAAGCAATGCATAGGTTTCAAGCTTCACTCAACAAGAAAACTCAATGAAAAATGGTGAAGAAGGCTACAAGATCCAATCAACAAGGTGTTTGTTCTTCAAAAAGATGGATGTCAAGGCTAAAAAGGAAGAAAAATTGACTCACTAGATCACTCAGCAAAAGAGCCAGAGAGAAAAACTCTGAAAACTACAATTGTGGAGGGTTTGGGGGCCAAAAGGAGGTTGGCGCTCTGTTTCCAAGGGCAAAGAGTGTTATAGCACTCTGTGTAAGGCTATTAGGAGCGATGGCGCTCTGTTAACACTAGGATAGGGGCGCCAGGGTCTAAAAGTCTCAGAAATGTCAAAAAATTTCAAAAATTGAGATTTGAGCTTGACAAATATGTTGAATGTGACAAGGTAAGGAGCCAATCAGCTCATGAAACTAATCAAAGAGGGGTGAGCCAGGTTTGAAACAATCAAGGGACAGAACAAGTTCAATGAGGAGAAAAATCCAAACAAGAGGTTTCGATTCGAGGCTATCTCCCCAGTGGAGTCGCCAGTTTCTGTTGTAGGAAAATCTCCCTGCAGATAGGTAGATCACCTCTAAGGCTTGCCCTTAACCCTAGACAGAAAAATGATTAACGTGGACACTAACTTCCTTTCAAATCTATCTAAACTAATGCATGAGGAGGAAGGATAACAGAAGTACCTTTTAATCGATGTTTGTCCCTGCATGCTCCGAGTTGTGCTCCAATCCTTTGCTCCTCGTTGAGTCATGTGGACAAAACAAGATACGACCACTTCCTACTCTATTGACATTAGCTTGAAAACATATCTATCAATAAATGACAATATCATGTAACATCAGACACAAACTAGAAAGAAACGGGCCAAGTGTGTCATATTAATGAGAATAACGACAGCAGTACTTACAATCGTAGATGCGAATGCGACAGCTTCGTCAAGTCCCCTTCGTCTAACCCTTGCCTGAAAGATCCACAACCTGGATAATAGCATCTTCACTTATCACTCTCCTTTGGCTGACTGTAATTTTCCTCCAAGATCATAAGTTTCATATGTTCAATTCTTCCTTCCCCTTTTCCACCATCATAGAGCTTGTTTATATAGGTTGGGAGGGGACTAACCTCTTGAGTTATGTTTAGAACCAGTTGGGAACCTTCTCCTTAGATCAGGGATCTTTTGATGAAACCAATAATTCGAGCACAACTGCCTCCTAATCTCGAATGATCCTCCCCTTATTCTCCTCAACGGGCTAACAACTAACCCAGAATAGGGAGCGTTCCCTCAAAAAGGGTATCAGAGCATTGTAGCGCTCCTTAGTAAGCCTTGGGGAAGCGCTAGCGCTCTCAAGATGAGCAGCGCTCCTCCAAAAGGGCCTGAGGGGCGTTATAACACTCTCTAGAGCATGATAGGGGAGCACCAACGCTTCTGCAGCTGAAGTAGGGGAGCGTTCCCTCTCCAAACCTTTGTTTCAGGGTCTCTTTCAGGTGTCAAGAGCTATTTTATTCTAGTAAACCAATTCTCCTCCTTCAAATCAGTCATGTGAGATGTTATAAGTTCCTCCTTAGTGTCATGATCATAGCATCATGTCTGAACATCGTTTGTGACACTAATTACCAACTTGTGACACTTGCGAAAGTTATAGGGAAGATACGACACTTACGACGATTGATAGGGACAATGCGACACTTATCCAGCTGAGCAATTTTGACGTGTAACAATGAGTATGTGGAAGTGGATTCTAGAGGGACAACTGAAGGTTTGGAAATGCTTTGGAACCCCACCATAGTCCTACTTGACAACTTTCTTACCTCCAAATGGACCATCACTGCTTCCTTTCACCTCATTGGCTCGAACAAACAAGGCCACATCACAAATTTTTATGCCCCCCCTAGACCAGGGGACAAGGAAGCCTTTCTTCAACACTTGGAATGGATAGCAGAGCATTTAGGCCCCCAGTGTTGGATCCTTGGGGGAGATTTCAACATGATCATAGGGCTGGAGGAGAGAAAGGGAGGCCATCTCTCTCTAGGTAATGACATCATAAGTTTCAATGACACCTTCAGTCTCTTAAATCTCATTGATGTTGGAGCAGACAATGGGATGTTCAGGTGGTCAAATAGGCATTTGGGGACACAACATGTCTCCAACAAACTTGATTTCTTCCTAATATCTGAATCTATTATGATGGATGGATTAGCTTGGGATGCCACAGTCATAGACACCCCATGATCGGATCACTGTCCAATTTTACTAACTCTCGACATCACTGGTACCCCAGGCATGAAATTGTTCCACTTTGAAAAATTCTGGTTGAAACACACAGATTTCCAATAAAGACAATGACATGGTGGGAGGAGGTGACTATTCAAACAAGGATTCCAATGTATCAGTTCCAAGAAAGGCTAAAAAACCTCAAGAAACATCTAAAATTCTAGAATAAGTCTACCTTTGGAGACATATTCCAAGCATAGGAAAACCTTAAACAACAAATGCAGATAGTCCAATAGCAGATCCAATCACAGGGTTTGATGGAAGACCTTAAAATGCAGGAAACACTTTTAAACAACCACATTGTGGAAAGAAGAGTGCAGGAAGAAGTACTCTAGAAAAAAAAATATCGCATCCAATGGCTGAAAGAGGGGAAAAAAGAAACAAAATTCTTCCAAATATCTATGATCCAGTGGCGCCAAACCAATCACATCACACACCTAGTCTCAGCGCAAGGTATATAAGTTCAACAACATAAAGATATGGAAAATGAATTTCTTTCTTACTATCAAACTCTTTTCACGTAACCCCCAATAGATCTCTTGTGGGCCATAGATTCCATCCTCAACAACATTCCCAAGGAGGTCACCAAAGAGAAAAAGGAAGCCCTCATGAGACCAATAACTCAGGAGGATTTTGATCAATCTCTCAAGGCTACACAGCTAGGCAAAGCTCCTGGACCATATGGATTTACCTCAGACTTATTTCATTATTGTTTGAGCATCATCTGTGAAGACATTTGGGAAATCATTAAGGACTCTACAAAATCCATAAATTTACTCCAAGTCCTCAACGCATATTTCCTCACCCTCATACCTAAGGAAATAACTCTACATGCCCATTGCAATCCGTTCATATATCCCTCTGCAATGTCATTTACAAACTCCTCACTAAGATTATTGCCACCTGACTTAAACCCATTCTTCCATTCCTGATATCTCTAGAATAATCAGGCTATGTCGAGGGAAGACAAATTATGGATAGAATGATCCTAGATGATGAATTTATCCATTCACTTCACTCTACGAAAACTCCAGGTATGCACCTAAAACTAGACCTCTCTAAATCTTTTGACAAATTGAGTTGGAACTACTTAATATCTTCCCTCCTAGCCTTTGGCTTTGGCCTCGCTTGGGTCTCCTAGATGGTTAATCTTACCTTCTCAACACTATTCTCCATTATCATTAATGGATTCCCCTCCAAACCCTTCTCTCCTTGACCAGGCATAACACAAGGGGCCCCTCTCTCGCCTTTTCTCTTTATACTATTGGTAGAAGGACTAATATGCACCCTTAAAGTAGCCATTAGGGACCACTCTCTCTCTGACCTCACACCCCATGGAATTTCTCCCCCCATCTCGCACAATCAATTCGTAGATGATATACTTCTTATGGATTTTTCCAAAGCCATAAAAGCCCTGTGCTTCAAAGCCATCATTGACCTCTTTTGCAAAGCTTTTGGAATGGAGGTGAATCTACACAAATCCCAAGTTTTCTTCTTTAACACTCCTATGGAAATCCAATTTCACCTCATGCACCTCTTAGGAATCACCCACAACATCCTTCCCTTTGTTTACCTGAGAATCCCCCTCATTGACAACCCACTCAGAAGTTCTTCCTGGGACTCCCTACTTTCCAGCTTCAAAAAGAGACTCTCTCTGTGGACCTTTCATTCCCTCAATTTTCCTGGTCACCTCATCCTACTTAAATCCGTGCTGCAAGCTCTCCTAGTTTACATCTTCTCAGCCTTGGCAGGCCCAAATTTCATTCTTAACACTTTGATATTGCTTCAAAGAAGCTTCCTACGGCAGGGTAACAAAGAAGGGCGTCAAATGTCCCTGGTAAGTTGGAAACAACTCTGCACTCTGAAAAAGGATGGAGGAATCGGCCTTCGAGACCTAGCTATTCTCAACAAGGTCCTGAGTGCTAAAATCTGGGGGAGATGGTTAAAGAGACCACAAGATTTGTGGGTGCAAATATGGAGGAAGAAATATACCCCCACTTTCTTGGAAACATAGCTCATCAGGTGGAAAGGCCAAAGCTCAGGGTCACTGATCTGGAATGTAGCCAGGAAAGATTGAGGAATCATCACCGACCACTCATTCTGGGAACTTCAAAGTGGCTCCTCGAATTACTTTTGGAGTGATTCATGGCAACAACTCCCACCCCTAAACATGGATTCGACTCTCAGCAACCTCACCCCCCTTACAACAGTTGTTCAACTTCACAAAGTGATAGACTACTGGAAGCATTTTGACCCAGGATAAATCTGGCGCACCTAGAAAAATTCTCATGAGAACTTGCACATTCCCCCATAGCTCAACCTACGTCCCCTGCAGGAACATCTAGCTATAAGGAAAATTTCCAGTCAGCAAGGCAAGGACATACTTAGATGGGGCCACTCCACCACAGGAGCCTTCAACATTCTAGAGGCCTACTACATAAAAGTGGGCCATAAAACCTTACCTCAAGAGGAAGTTTGGGGGAAAATTTGGGACATGAATACCTGGTCGAAAATCAACACCTTTATTTGGTTTGTGTCTCACAACAACATCCTCACTTGGAATAATCTTTGTAAAAGAGGCTTCATTGTCCCTTCTCAATGTCATCTATGTGGTTAGGAGGAAGAAACACAAAATCACCTTCTAAACCTTTTTCCTTACAGTTCATGCATCTGGGATCACAACACCAATATCATGAGAACATTGGATAGAAACTACACAGGATTAAAGGAAACCATTGAGGGCTAGAGAAGCTCTCCCTTTCAGTCACCCATCCTCAATAGAATTTGGCAGTTGTTTCCAGGTTTCATCCTCTGGAACATTTGGAAAGAGAGGAATGTAAGAATATTCAAATCGATCACTAGGAACTGGAAGGAGGTGTGGAACACAATCCAAACCACTATCAACAAAACCATCTCACTGTAACCATGGATAGAGAAGGACCTGACACCCCCTACGAATGAATTTCACATTCTCGAGGCATGGAAAATCAATATCACTCCCACCCCTGAAAAATCAATAGCATTTGCAAGACAAAATACAAGCCACACCCACTGGGACGCTTTGCCCAAAACCTGGATTAAACTCAACTTTGATGGATCCTCCAAAGGGAACTTAGATCCAGCAGGATATGGGGTAGTTATCCAGAATGGAAAATGAGAAACACTCCATATCCTGGAAAGTAATATGGGACACAATACCAACAATGTTCTGGAAATTTGGAGTCTCCTCTGTTCTCTACAAGCAGCTTCAGAGAAAGAGATTTTTCCTCTCATTGTGGAAGGCGACACACAAATTGTGATAAATCTCCTTATGCATTTGATCAATGGGGAAGACTCGGAGAAAATCTTCCTAAGCTGGAGACTAATGAATGGAATTTTCATAACAAAATCAACTCTTCAGCAACGACGGGTAATCCTCCCATCACATGTTAGAAGAACAACCAATTAAGTGGCTAACTAATTAGCCAATATGGGTGTCGAGCTGGAGGAAGGGGTCTTCTCCTCCTTTCCTAACACCAATCCCATGCACACTACAGTCATCGCATGCAGGAACCTGTCTCACACTAAAGAACAACCCCCAGATGGGGTGCCACCAGGACATCATGGATGCAACTCTATATAAGGCCACATGGCCAGGATACATGACACCAGGTGTTAGTCCAATGTCGCGTCCTCCCTCAAAGCCTCAATGGCATTCAAAAGATTCATCGTCACCTTTCCTCTCTCACTCACACCATACAACTCACATGAACAAGGACCTGTGCCTCCTCATGGTGTAGCGCAGTGAGACCTCTCGATCACCTCATCTTCTGTCGGTCGTGTTATTGACCCCCTTGTCTCACTCATTCTCTCCTTTTTCTCAAAGCAACCCCCCTAGTCTCTTTCTGTTCTCTGGTCTTCTCTCCCGCTATGGTGCGATCCCTCCATTCTTGCTTTGAAGATTTCTAGTGCAAACCATCTATTCTGAAGCTTCTCCCCTCCAAAACTGCCTCCTTCCTTCATGCCACAACCTAGGGGTAGACCAAACCATGGAGTAGCCTAGTACCAGGCCTAGGGAAGGAAACTGACCTCCTCTGATCCATCTTGCAAATCCTCGAGCCCTCCTCGATTTGTCTTCCCCCACTTTAATTTGGCTTCTCCCCCTCCGTTGGCCCCCATGGACGTTCACCCACCTAAAGAATGTTTTTCCCCTCCTCTCACACATCTGGTCATCCCCTCTCCTTCTAAAACACCTTATGATCCAATCATCGGCCTCTCCCCCCTCTCGAACACCTACAGCTATAGGGTCGAGTTGTTTGACCTCTTGGGAAATTCGCTCGGTTATGAGCCACCTCCCCCCTCTCCCCCATGACGTCCCTCCTTTCCACCACCTCCCCCTCATCCTTCCCCCACTATTTCACATTCTTCCCTTCTTCTGGGCTCCTCTTCCTCCTCTTCACTCTCCAACCGCCCTTCTCATTTTGTTAGCAGGGATGAAGAGTGAGCTAAGATCATGACCACTCTGAGGAACATTAAAAAAGATCTAGAGGACATCAAAACGACCATGGGAAAAGTTCAGACCAAGGAAGACGACTGCTAGTGCCGAGTGGATATAGTGATGGTGTTTCTTCAAGACCTTTGAACAACCATGTCTGACCAAGAGAAAGGAAAAGCATAGGCAACGCAGGTCTACACTGGGCCACGTCTAGGTCCAGGTTATTAATGCCTTCTCATGCTCTTTTTCTCTTGCTGTCATTATTTTGGACCTGCGTGGCACAATAGAATTACTACCCTCATGCGCATGACATCTGGCCCTTTGATAAATATATCCATGTGTGGCCTCCTTGCACAGTTTGTTTTTCTATACTAGTCATTGGACAACGGTGGTTTCCCAACTGGTCACCGTTACCTCCTTTGAACTTGGACACCTGGAAGAGGTGGTTTCCCAACAGGGCACGGCTGCCAGGTAGTTAGCCGACTTTCAAACATCTATATTTTTTACCAGGAATCAATACAAACTCTAAATTACAAAAAAAAAAACATTGAAAAAGGGTTTTAGGGAAATAAATATAGAAATAACAAGCCTTATAACCCATCTGATACTAGAAATGAAAAACTAACAACTTTTCATAACAAAGAAACTACCCAAAATGAACCAATAAAGTGTTGGTAGTGTGGTGAACCACGTTATTTTAAATGTTTTCCTCACAGGAAGAAAAACAACAGATATATGTATACAGTTTGGGAAGTTACTACAATTGGTGAAATAACGAGGAACACCCCAAAGATTAGTGCAGTATTGGAGAATAGACAATCAGACCATCAAGTTTCCATGGTGGATGTAGAAGTTATGTTGAATGATCAACCAATTTCCATTTTGATTGATCCAGGTCCTAGTTTAAGTTATGTCTCACCTAAAATAGCTGAAATTTGTAAACTATGGAAAGAAAAAATTGAAAAAGAACAGTTAGTACAACTTGCTACAGGAACAAAAAGGAAAGTTACAAGTCTTGTTAGATGCTGTGAAATTTGTATGAATGGATTTAAACTCAAGCATATTTGAATATTTTTGAACTAGGATCATATAATGTATTAATCAGTACCAATTGGTTAGAAAAATATAAGGTAATTTTAAACTTCTCTGAAAAAACATTTACTTATGTATATGACAATGGTAAAATTATTGATATTAAAGGAATGCCAAGAACCATTAGTATTAGGAATATCTCATCCTTGCAGATTAAAATATGTGTTCTTAAGGGATGAAAAATATTTGTTTTTCATGTAATAGATAATGAAAAATACTAAAGTAAAAACGATATAGAAAATTTCCCTATATTGCAAGAATTTCAAGATGTATTCCAATAAATTATTGGATTACCTCCTAAGAGAGAGATAAGATTCTCTATAGACTTACTACCCTGAGTGGTGCTAGTTTCAAAGGCACCATATTGGATGAATATCTTAGATCTGAATGAACTAAAATATGAACTTCAAGAGTTATTAGAAAACAAGTATATTTTACAAAGTGTATCTCCTTAGGGAGCATCGGTACTATTTTTCAAGAAGAAATACAAAACCTTACAACTATGTATAGACTATCAACAAATTAATAAAAAGACAATTGAAAATAGATATCCTTTACCCCACATCAATGATCTATGCGATCAAGTACGCAAGGCAATGATATTTTAAAAAATTGATTTACAAGTAGGATATCATCAAGAATTAAAGACAAAGTTATATACAAAATAACTTTTAGAACGATATATGGGCATTATGAATTTGTAGTCATACTCTTTAGGTTAACAAACACCCCAGCCTCATTCATGTGTCTAATGAATAGTATCTGAAGTAAATACTTAAATAAATTTGTAATTGACTTTATCGATTCTATACTAATCTACTCAAATAATGAATAGGAGCATGAAGAACACTTAAGAATAGTTCTATAAATCTTGACAGAGCAGAAGGTATATGCTAAACTTAGTAAATGTGATTTTTATAAGGATTAAATTCGATATTTAAGACATGTAGTTTATAAAGAAGGAATAGTTGTTGACCCTCAGAAAGTTAAAGACATTATGGACCAACCATTTCCAAAAGATGTTTTACACATTATATCATTTATGGGTATAACAGGATATTACCAAAAGTTTATTGAAGGGTTTTCAAATATTTCTCATCTTATAACATCCCTACAAAACAAAGGAAACAAAATTATATGGTCTGAAAAATGCTAAGAAAGTTTTGAAAAACTAAAACATCTTCTAACAACAAGTCCTATACTAAAAATAACAGATCAATATAAGGATTTAGTTGTATGCACATATGCATGCATTGAAGTATTGGGAGGAGTATTAATGAAAAATAATCTTGTAATTGCATATGAACCTACAAAGCTTAAGGAACACAGAAGATATCACATAACACACAATTTAGAATTAGTCATGATAAAACATGCACTAAATATGTGGCGACACTATTTGATAGGAAAAAAATTCCTATTGATGTCGGACAGTATTGTTTTAAAATACCTATTTGATAAAAAAAATATCAACGCTTGACAGACAAGGTGGTTATCCTTCTTGAGATAGTACTATTTTAAAATAAGACATATCAAGCGAAAGAAAAATAAGATAGCAGATTCCTTGAGAAGGCATGCAAATCTGATTTATACAATTACAAGAAGTAATTATGAAAATAATTTAGAGGAAAAAGTCAAGATTGTAGTTGAAAAGGATATATAATATCAAAGTATTAAATATAAATTAGTATAGAATCAATATGAAACGAAAAAAGTAGACTGTAGACATTCTAAAAATGGAATTTTAATGTATAAAAATAAGTTGTATATACCTGAAGTATAAGAAATTAAATTACTAATACTCAATGAATTACATAAAAATCCATACTTTGGACATCTTGGCTATCAGAAAATAATTACTATGTTAAGAAAGGAATTTTATTGGCCTAACATGAAAGGATAATTTTCTTAACATTTAGTTAAGTGCATAAAATGTCAACAAGTTAAAGTTAAACATCGACATCGAGCTAGATTATTACAACCTTTACCAGTACCTGAATGGAAATGGGAAATTATAAGTATGGACGTTATAATAGGTGTACCTAAGAGTAATAAGAAAAATTATTTTATAATGGTTTTGTTGATAAATTGAGTAAAGAAACACACTTCATAATAGTTAAATCTACTTATAAATATGTCAACATAGTAGATGTATTTATGAAGGAAATCTTTGAACTACATGGAATTTATAAAACTATGATCTTAGATAGAGACATGAAATTTATTGGAAACTTTTGGAAATCCATGTTTAAAGGCTTAGATGCACAACTAAACTTTAGCACATCCTACCATCCTCAGAGGGATGGGAAAACAGAAATAACAAATCAAATAGTGGAAGATATGCTCATAATGTATGTTATGAATAGACCAAACAAATGGGAATAATATATACATTTGGTTGAATTCGCTTATAATAATCATTACCAAGCTTCAACTAAACTTCATCCTTTTGAAATTATTTATGGAAGAAAATGAAACACCGGTGTTTCCTGGAATAATCATGTCAATAGATTAATGATAAGACCTGAAATTTTAAAGCAAATGGAACTAAAATTGAAACAGGTACAACAAATTTTTAAAGAATCTCACGATAGGAAAAAGAGTTATGCAGATTCCAAAAGAACTCCAGGGGATTTCAATATTGGAGGCCATGTGTATATAAGAGTAAGGCCTAAAATAAGTTCTTTAATACTGGGGAGTTATGCTAAATTATCTCCTAGATATTGTAGCCCCTTTGAAGTTCTTGCACAAATAATATTTATATCCCATCATCTTGCACTTCTAGCCACGGTAAAAGTACATCATGTATTCCATGTTTCATTATTAAAAATATATATACATGATCCTACTAATGTTGTGGAGGAATCTGATATAGTTGGAACTTGAGGGAAAGTTCCCAGTAGAATCAAATCGTATTCTTGACATGAGGGAGCTTACACTCTGGAATCGATCCATTGAACAGGTAAAGGTATAGTGGAGCCACCTTTGTCTCAAAGAGGCTACATGGGAAATGGAGGATCATATGCGTAAAGCATATCCATTTATGTTTCATAATGATCCATATCCATATTAGATAACACCAAGGATGGTGTTAAGTTCTAAGGAGGCATGGATGTGATACCCCAAAATTTCAAATTTAAAACTTATTATATGTATTTTTATTCTTTTGTTATCAACACATAATTGATCCTAGTGATCAAACTCAAAATTATTGTTTTACTTATTATTTTAATAAAACAAAAAGAGGAAACACACATGAAGTGGGAATGTTAGATGAGAAAATGCATGGATCCAAATAGAACTATGAAGTGACAGCAGAATAGGGACAAGTGGTGAATACATGTTGAGTTAACCCAACCAAAGTGAGACAAGATCTTAGGTTTTTAGAAACATGAGTAAAAATAAAATAGATAGGTACTCACTGATTCAAAACTTAAATTGATAGGTGGTCAATGAGAAACAGAATCGTACAAGTGTGAAATACCTAAGAAAATATTATAAAAGAAAAGAGAATAAGGAGAATGGGATGTCATTCTAAATCAAGTGTGAAATTTGTGAAATATTGTTATGACACAAATATTTTCATGTAAAGCTTATAACACTACGCATTGCAAGAAGTCACTTAGTTAGTTTGTTTGTTTGATCAGATTTAGCTCGAGGGTGACAGAGTAAGCATATGTGGCATCTCTAATCTAAGGTTGGGAGGAACAACCCACTTGGCATGTTTCTTCCCATGAGGAATTCTCAAGTTACTGGTTTTTCTTTCGTTCTGTTTTAGATTAATTTATTGTTCTTTTAGTAATCTGTGGATATTCTATTATAGTTATATTACTATTTAATTGAAATTATGAGATAATTTGTTTGAGAAAAGTTGATTTTTTATTATAAAAAATTGTGGTTGAATATTTATGATTGCAATATAACTAGATATTAGAGGATTCTGACTTATTTCATTTTCAATACACAATTTCCATGATATATTAGAAAGCATTGAATATATCCATAATCAGGTTCAAATATGGAAAGTATAAACAAAATTGTAATGCAGAGGAATATTCTATAATTTTGAAATACAAACACCTGACTAGATGCTAAAACGGTAATATTATTACCATAAAGAAAATTTTAGAATATATATTTAGAAAGAGGAAAAATATCTAAATGAAAATACTACCAGATAGGTCAGATATTAAACTATCATGCTATTACCAAAGAGACAACCTACAATATTTTCATTAACAATTAGAAAAAAGATATTAATTGGTACATATTTGAAAACAAGATTATAACAAAAACTAGCCTGATAGGTTCGGTAATCCATTTTTTAAAAAATGAGAAGGAAGCTAGGAAATATCATGCAAGGAAGTTAAGTACATGCTCGAATCCTTTTCAAGACCGGAAATTGAAGAAGTAATGAAATTTCCATTAAGAAATAGGTAATACAACAATATTCATGTCAACTCAACTCTCTAATCTAATGGAAGAAAATCCCTTTTTAACATGCATGGGGGAAAACCCAGTCTTAAATTAACTGCATACAAAAGGAACAAAGAACTTATACATAGCCAAGCTTTCGTAATATCCATACAAACAATAAATTGCATCCTTTTGTTTTAAGTACACCAAAATAGGGTTGACAAACCTATGCTAGGTAACCTCCTAACTAATATTAGAGTCAACCAACACTATTAAATCTTCATCCATAGCTAGATTATGTTGTGTAAACAAAATTACCTTTTGAAGGTTGAGTTCCCTAGCTGTGAAGCCATAGCCAACACTTGTCAAAAAGATGTTGACCAAAATTTGGTCATCTATATTTTCATGCACTTGGGTTCATAAAATCCTTGGTATCGAAAGAACACATTTTTTAACTTTTATAAGTTCACTATGCAGCACTCAGTCTCATCTTTGTCATGCACCTTTTAGATTAGAAATTTTCTTCCATATTCCTAAGTTATTCAAGATCTGGTCTGAAGGTCCAAAGGAGAGATTTTTATGAATTTTTCTAAGTATCATGTTCTCCTATCCATTTTTGAATTTTGGTTAAGTATTCTCATCACTTATTTCTCTCACCTTTCACCTCTATCCATCTCAAGACTAAACCATTTTTCCACTTGTTTCCCTCTTTCTTGTATACTCTCTTCTTTCCTTTTCTAGTTACTATACTTAGTTGTTTCTGCAACCACGAGTTCACGGGTTCGAGCTTTCATATCCCATGTTCTACGATATACATTTTTCACCCAAAGTTTTGTGATCTTCATTTTTAGCACCATATTTTTCATGAGTTCTAAGACATTAATATTTTTATTCCTTCTGCATGCAAGTACAACCGACTGCCTTTCTGCAATTAAGATACACTTGATCATCCATAACTGGAGGTTGGTGGGTTTATGAAACATTTTATATTCAAATTATATCTTGTTTGTCACCGCAGACTATGAACTATCCACTCGATTTTCATTGCCCACGATTCTCCCTCATCCCCTCTTGTCCCATATCCCATACTTAAGAAAATTCTCAAAGCTATTCCAAGGCATGAAAACTGACGAATGGGAATATGACACATGGTAAGATGAGGATTATGACATATGGTAGAAAATTGTGTGATAACACATGGAGATGAGGTGGAACATTCCTGTGATGACACATGGGACTGACTCATTGATGACATGGCATGAGATGGATGATGATAGGATTCCAAAAATTATTATTTCATTCTATATTTTTCCAAGGGTCGAATCCTCCAAGCTCTATAATTTCTTCTCTTCACGTGTTTCTTACTAAGTGTATCAAGAACTTTGTATTATATATTATGAAGAATATAATATCCCAATGCATGTGGGATGTAATTTTGAACCAAAAAGTCGAATTTAATGAAAGGAAGCACGAAAATCAATCCAAGAGCTGAGATTTGCCCATCAATTTTGATCGACGATGGTTGAGCGTTCATTTTGCGGAGGCCATAAATTGAGCTTCGAGTGTCAGAATTGCGCAAACTTTAAACTGTTGGAAACGTGTTTGGACGTAGAATATGTTGGTAAAGGTTTCAAGTGTTTAAAGTTGATAAATTGTTTGCAAAAATTAAAATATAAGTCAGTTGCAAGTTTAATGGGCCTGCATGACAACTCAACTTCACGAACTCATATCTTGAGATCCGGACGAGGGATTTCAAAAAATTTTGTATCATTGGAAATATGAGATGATTAAGATCACATAAAAATTGGTTTAAAGGGTTAAATAGTTTGTCTTCACTTCCATAAAATTAAATTACAGTCGTCCTATTTTAATGAGAAATTAATTAAATTGTACAAATAAAAGTTTATTTAAAAAAAAAATTATTAAAAAGGGAAGGGGACCCATTTTATATATACATATACTTATGACATAATTTCAATGAGGAAATAATTAAATGTAGTATTTCAAGAAGAAAATTGTACTGAAATTTCAATAAATAAAGAAAACCCTAACTACCCAAATAGTTAGAAAATCTCTCCTTAAAAAGAGAAGAGAGTCTCCATCAAAAAGGCCAATATTCAGTATTGTCAGAGGGGTAGGGAAGAAGATTAGAGGAATAAAAAGGTAAAGCCATGTTGTTACACATTATTTTCTTCATCCCCGTGATCATCATTGATATTGTTACCTTGACAAATGTTAAGGTTCTGACAATCCGTGATCGTCAAATGTTGCACCATAGTGGAATGTAGTATCATCGAAGACTGCTTATGTTTACGGTGTGACGATGCTCAAACAAAGGAAAAAGGTGAAACTCTCGAAGGTTCTAGAATGGAATCTTCGAAAGGAGGAGGTGGCCTCCGATTGGTTTGGATCTCACACTCTTCTCTAATTTAGTGGGACCATAGGAATATCTTCATCCATCCCTCTTCACTCTATATAAAGAGGGATCTCTCATGGGAAAAGTTAGGTTGGCTTATGCATCAATAATTCTATTGAAGATTGTACTTGTGATAGCTTCTCTTTAGCTTTCCAAGTGAGGTTGTGAATACTCTTCATCAAAATAATTGGAGAAAAGGTGTGTGTGTTGAGGCAAAGGTCCATTGAAAGGGACCTTGCAACATCAAGTCATAGGTTGTATTCTCCACTTTCAACAATATAATGTAGTGATACATTTCTTCCCTATAAAAGTGTCTTCATTTTTATTGCATAACTCCTTGACTTTATGCATAGGTTTCATTGGAATATATATATTTTCTCTCTCTCTCTTTGTTGTTCTGTGCTTCTTAACAAGTTCAACATCCCACAAACTTAAATATGGAGCAAGGACAACACTAGAAAGTATCTAACGACATTTAAACGATATGTCATTTATCCCTCATTGAACTAGTTTACATTAAAATGAAATCTAAAGAGAAACTTGTATTATGTCATGCTTTGTTCTAATTTCTTGTTCAAGTTAGGGAGATTAGTTAGTGTCTAAAATTACCAATTTGTCCAGTAAAAAAATTGGCGACCATACTGGGGAGGAACGTCCTCTTTTGGTGTTTCCTTCCTTTTTTTTCTTTTGGCTTCCTTGTTTTGTTGATTTCTCATTCTCTGAGTCATTGGGTGATCCATATTGACTCTGAGGTTTTGAAATTTCATTGAAAAATCATGTCCTCT
>JZKD02S0410415.1:182648-202565 GCA_000966675.3 Picea glauca | reverse complement strand
TTGTGGTCGTCGTAGAGGCCAATTTTACCATAGTCATGCATCATCTCACCCCAGAGGTGAAACCCCTGCAACAATCCCAGATCATCGTAGTTCTCGATATGGAGAGCCTATGACTTTGGAGGGGCTGTCTCCCTTGGAAATTCGCCCACAATCTAAAAATTTAACCATAAAACATGAAAAAAAAGGCTATAGAAAGAGAGAGGGAAGGAATAGAACCAACCTCATGGAGACGGCTTGATAAATCGTCCACAAATTGCGCTGGAATCATCACTCGAAGATCGGTGGAAAATGAGGGTTTTGGCACTAGTTTTGGTGAAAATACAAGTGGAATGGTAAAATGAACTTGTTTTTTACCTATTTTAACTATTTTACCATTTTTACCTAAAATTAAAGTATTTTTCATTATTTATTTACCTATGTTAAAACCTAATGAACTTTTAAAAGTGTTAATATTGCATAGTACAGGTTTGGCGATTGGAATTTTGATATGGATCAACCCTTTTTGATCATTTTTTATGTGTTTTCGCAAACTCGTTTGATGTATATATTCTTTTAGGTTTTTTCAGTAAAAAACGTCAAGCATGGTCTTTGTTCTTTCTCATGCTCGTAAAACTATAAGAATACAATCAAGTAAACTTTTACCACTTTTTCGAACTCATAAACGCTATACGAAAACATGAAGTCATCTTTAAACTATTTTCAAATTCACTAAACATGAAAAGATAGTTGAGCAACTTTGTTATTTTCACACTCGTAAAAGTATTTAAATAAAACGTTTGATGAGCGGTAGATTGTTAGGATATTTAGACACTTAGGAGTTAGTTAAGATCTACTTGGTATAATGTGTCGTTAGGTAAAAGTGTGTTTCTTATTGTGTTTATTTATTATGCATTAGTATGCATTTGTGGTTAGGAAATCTGATGGTCACGATATCTTCCCGACATAGTGATGCAGGAGCATCATAGAAAGCCAAAGCACACACCTAGCCAAAGAGACAGCTGGATGCACAAATGTAATTTGAACATGTTTTTGTGAAGACATTTTGAAGTTTAAAATCTGAAGCATTAATGTAATGGATAGGAGGAAAGTGCAGTTGCATTTATATCTGAAGATCCAAACTGATTTTGGAGTGTATGTTCTTATCCGTCGGATGTAATAGGAATTTATGTGTGTTTAATGCAAGTAGGTAGATTTAAATGATAGATTAGACAGTTTTAGAATCATAGGAGGGAAAAACGGGTCATAGACACCCTCACCTTGTATCATTGTATTATTATTCAAAATTTATATGTTGTATAGCTCCAGAGAAGAATATAGGAGAACAAATAATTTTGTTCATTTTAGTTGTTATTTGCCATATACAGGAGCACTAGAATTAATAGAAGAAAGCTTTGATTCCAATCTATGTGTTAGTTATGGTTGTTGGAACCACTTGTTAAATGGTATGTTGCAGGCTTGTTTGCATTCTCTATATGCATTTTTCTTCAATGTTATGTGTGTGTTTAGGCTCTATAATTCTATGTTGAATGTTTGGATTTTGGATAAGGGGAGAATGAGTTCAGTTGTTTCACTTTCTGAGAACTCTTGCAAAGAGTGGAGTGGAGGGTTCGCAAGGAGTGCATCGAGTAGGCTCTGAGTTTCATCCCAAAACTCTCAGAGGATATTCAAATCGGGTCTTTACAGGAAAGAGTGTTAGCAGAGCATAGATCCGTGAAAAGTGTGTGCATACAGGGAGAAGGGAATGAATTACTTTGAACTAATAGAGGAGTTGAATAATTCTCTGTTGCAAAGATTGCACAGAGCCAAAGACCCAAATAACCAGAGGTTATTTGAAAATTTGTCACAAGGAGTGCGTGTAGGGACCCTTTTGGAAGCCTTGAGTTCACAAGAGAAAACTCAGAAGGGATAGGACCTTCGAAGGGTTTGAATAAATACGGAGGTCAAAATCGTCTCAAAAAATTCAAGTTTAGGAGGAAGGACGCCAAGTTATTTGGCCATAAGTCCTTGAGAAGTTGGATCAGACGATAGAATCTCTTCAAGAGGAAGTGCCAAAGTTTTGTTAGCCATTGGATCTCGTGAAGTAGTGGAAGGATTAAGACCGAGTATCTTTCAACACTCTTCAGCTCAGGAAGGATAGTGACCGTCAGATCCAGATCAACGAGGGTCATTGTTCTCGTATGTGAATTCTCATATTATAGTTTGGGGAATGGAGTGACGAGTGGTTTGGGTCGAGTGTTGTGAATTTTTTATTGGAGAAATCCCAATACAAAAAGGGTTGTTGGATCAAGGGAGGCACACACTCGTCGATCTCGTTGAAGGAACGATTTCAGAGTCAGGGATTTGTAGAGGGAGAGGAATAGATTTTCACTGTTATCTCAAGTCGCAAAACCCAAAGACTCATGTGAACAAGTGGCAAGGAACCACTCTGTAAGAAGAGTAAATAGAGGTGATAGGTGGCGTGCACCCGTTTCTTTGGGTGGAGTCAACCTTCATTGACATATCGTGTTTCATGGATTCGTAGGGGAAGAGAATTGGAGGTTGGCGCTCCAACCCGTGAAGTCATGAGTTGTGAAAGGTGCTTGCATTAAGGCTTGTCCATGGTCATATTGGAAAAGGGGTTGAAGAGGGGGCTTACACCTTAATCCCATTCGCAATTTCATGTTTCGGCTATTGCCAAAGGCCACAGCATTGTACTCGAAGTGCCCAACTCACGAGACCCAAAATTCTTTGTGGGATTAAACAAGGAGTTCAATTAACCCTTTTCATAGTTTGGAGAAGATCCTGTGTGGATCTCATCTTGAGGGTAGGAGGTCTGCACCAATTGTGGTATCAGAGCCCAGAACAAATTCTTTTCTTTCTACAACAGAGAGAAAAAAAAGGGGGGGATTTTACAGCCATGCTGCCGAGAATAAGAGAAAGGACCATACCTGATCCAATAGTGGAAAGAGAAATGTGTGAATTACATGCCAGACTTGATGCTATGGAGACAACACATAGGCAAACAGTTTACGTTGGGGATATCAGCAAAGCTGAAAGTGAAAATGAAGTTGAAAATGAATGAGAAGAAGTTGCCGTCAAATATGTTGCAAAAGAATGCCTATTCAGGGTTGTTGCAAGGATAGGTGCTAGGGAAAACATGGACATTCCAATGTACGAAGGAAACCTAGACGTTGAAGAGCTTCTAGACTGGATTATATTTCTAGACAAACACTTCGACTATGAGGATGCCAAGGAAGACAAGAAAGTCAAACATGTCGTTACTAGACTTAAAGGGCATGCAACACTGTGGTGGGATGAAATGCAGGCTGACAGACGTTGCAAGGGAAAGCATTAAATCAAGAGATGGGATAGAATGGTTGCAAAAATGAAAGCCAAGTTTATACCCAGGCATTATCAAATAAATTTGTTTTGGAGGATGCAGAATTTGAGACAAAATCTAATGTCAGTGAAAGAATACACTGAAGAGTTCTATAGGATAAACATCAGAGAAGGTCATCGGGAAAGCAATGATGAGAAAGTTTCCAGATATATGAATGGTCTATGATATGACATTCAGAAAAAGATGACCATGATGACCATATAAACCGTAGAATATGCTTATCAGATGGCTCTAAAATCTGAAGAGAAGCTAAGCTGAAAGCAAGGTCAAAAAGGCTGAGGCAGAAGTCAAAGCAGAGGCAAGAAAGTTTCCCAGGACAGAAATTAGAAGCCTAAAGAAGAGGGGAAGAAACCTCAAACTCAATCTGAGAGAGAAGGAAGCTCATAGGGGAGGCAGTATGCTGATAGAAATACTTTTCCTCGAGCCAAAGGAAGAGGAAGAGGAAGAGGCAGAGGAGGTGAAGTGAAATGCTTTGTCTGTGGAAAAATTGAACATAAATCCTATGAGTGTCCAGATAGGAAGAAATATGGTGGTGAAACTCACATTTCCAAAGATTAAGGTTGGAATGTTGAGGCAGAGGATGCTAAGGGCGGAAGATCTTTGATGATGCAGAAATTTCTCTTGAAATCGGAGAAGGAGTCAGAGAACCCATGCCAAAGAAACAGTCTATTCCAGACTACTTGCAAAACCAAAGACAGGGTATGAAAGTTCATAGTGGACAGCAGTAGCACAGATATTGTTGTATCTATAGGAATGGTATAAAATATGGAGCTAGAGACTGTTGCGCATCCAAGCCCATACAAAGTTTCGTGGCTACAAAAAGGACATCAGGTAAATGTCACTAAACAATGTTTAGTTGAATTTAAAATAGGAGGATATAAAGATGAGATATTATGTGATGTCATTCCCATGGATGTTTGTCATCTATTGCTGGGTAGACCATGGCAATATGACATAAATGTGGTGCATGACGGGAGAAAGAACACGTACACTCTAGAGAAAAATGGTAGGACGCACATGTTGCTGCCAATTAAGGATAAAGAGGTGAAAAATGAGATGAGAAACACTGTAGTTCTCATGAGTGGGAAGGAACTTCTTAAGGAGGTCAATAAGAAGGAATACATGCAATTCATTTTGGTTAGGAAGCCCAAAATTGTTTTGAACAACACTAGGATAGATGATTTACCAGAAGAAATCCATAAGGTGCTGGAAGAATTTGTTGATATAGTAGTGGACAAACTACCTTGTTAGTTGCCACCTATCAGGACTATAAGCCATCATATGGATTTTATACCTGGAGCCAGTTTTCTGAACAAAGCAGCTTATAGGTTGATGTCGTAGGAAAATGAAGAAGTTAAGAGACAGGTCCAGGACTTAATGGACAATGGATTGATTCGAGAGAGATTGAGTCCATGCATTGTTCCAACAATGCTTAGCCCAAGGAAGGATAGTGGCTGGAGAATCTGTATAGACTCAAGGGAAATCAAAAAAATTACCATCAGGTATAGGTTCCCATTTCCAAGGATGGATGACTTGATGGATTGTTTGAGTGGAGCAAAGTTTTTTTCAAAGATTGATTTGAAAAGTGGATATCATCATATTAGAATGAGAGAAGGTGATGAATGGAAGACAAAATTCAAGATGAATGAAGGGTTGTATCAATGTATTTTCATGCCATTTAGCTTGATGAATGCACCTAGCACTTTCATGAGGTTGATGAATGAAGTCCTGAAGGATTTCATTGGGAAATCTGTCATTGTATATCTTGATGATATATTAATTTTCAACAAAACTGAAGCAGAGCATTTGAAGCATTTTTCTGCAGTGATGAGAAGGTTACAGCAAGAGAAATTGATGATCAACATGAAGAAATCATCTTTTATGAGGACATAACTCATTTATTTTGGTTTTGTTATCTCTGTAAATGAATTGAAAATGGTTCTGGAAAAGATAAAGGCAATTAAGGATTGGCCCTCGCCGAAGAGCGTGTTTGAAGTTAGAAGCATCCATGGTTTGGATAGCTTCTACAAGAAATTCATCTGAAACTTCAGTGGAATTAGAGCACCAATGATGGATACGGTGAAGAAAAGACATAAATATTTTCACTGGAAGGAGGAAGAAAAGAAGATCTTCAACCTGCTGAATAAGAAGATCACTGAGAAACCAAATTTGGTTTTGCTAGATTTCAGCAAGACATTCCAGGTCAAGTGTGATGCAAGTGGATTTTCCATTGGAGCAGTCTTAAGCCAAGACAACAGGTTGATTTCTTATTTTAGTGAAAAACTGAATGAAGCAAAGATTAAGTACTCCGCGTATGACAAAGAATTATACACAATCATACAAACGCTGATGAAATGGAGGAACTATTTGGTTCCAAAAGAGTTTTTTTTGTACAGTGATAGTCACACTTTG
Source organism: Picea glauca (assembly GCA_000966675.3). NCBI lineage: Eukaryota > Viridiplantae > Streptophyta > Pinopsida > Pinales > Pinaceae > Picea > Picea glauca. Next base: position 196,774 of record JZKD02S0410415.1, on the reverse strand, counting down.
AAATTCCTGACTCGATGGGAGAAGTTGAACCAAAAACATGCTAAATGGGTTGAATACATGCATTATTTTACTTTTGTTATCAAGCATATTTCTGGAACTTCTAACAAAGTTGTCGACGCTTTGAGCAAGAAATGTTTGCTTATGCAAGAATTTAGAGTTAATACTTTAGGTTTTGATAACCTCAAAGAAATGTATAGGGATGATATAGATTTCAAAGAGGCATATGAGGTGACTGAGAATCTTATTCTCAGAGACAGAAGCCAATGGATAGAGTACATGATCTAGGACAGACTATTGTTCAGGGGAAATTAACTATATATTCTGAAATGCTCCATGAGGGAGAATTTGCTGAAGGAAAAGGACAATGGAGGATTGGTCAGACACTTCGGCCATGATAAAACATTCTCAAAGTTGAATGGCTCATATTACTAGCCAGGGATGAGGAAAGATGTGCATAAATTTGTGGACAGGTGCAGATTTTTTCATCACACGAAGGGAAAAAGGTAGAATGCAAGGTTATATCAGTTGTTACCCATACCCGAAAGGCCATGGGATGCAGTGAGCATGGATTTCATATTAGGACTACCAAGGACACAGAGGGGATATGATTCAATCTTTGTAGTGGTAGACAATTTTTCAAAGATGGCACATTTCATACCATGCCAAAAAACCAGTGACACAACTCATATTGCGAACCTGTCTTTCAAGTAAGTCATCAAACTTCATGGATTTCCAAGGAGTATCGTTTCTAATCGAGATACCAAGTTCATAGGAAATTTTTGGAGGACCTTGTGGAATAAGCTGGGGACAAACTTGTATTTTAGCTTAGCGTATCATCCTTAGACGGATGGACATATAGAGGTCGTGACCAGGAGCTTGGGAGATTTGTTAAGGAGCTTAGTGACTGAACACCACAGTCAATGGGATCACATTCTGCCACAGGGGGAATTCACTTACAATGATTCACTCAGTAGAAGAACAGGGCAAATTCCATTCCAAATTGTATATGGAATGAAGCAAAGAAGAGTCTCTGAATTGAAATATTTAGAACAATTTGAATTTAGGAGTGCTAGTGCAGAGGAATTTGTAGAAGGAATGAAGGAGCTTCATAGCAGGATCAAGGAGTGATTGCATAGTTCAAGTCAAGAGTACAAGCATAGAGTAGATCAACATAGCTGAGAGATTCAATTTGAAGTTGATGATTTGATTCTTGCGCATTTGAAGAAGGAATGTTTTCCAAGGGGAACATACAACAAGATGAAGATGAAGAAAATTGGACCATGCAAGGTCATCAGAAAATTTGGGTCAAACACGTATGAGATTGGATTACCTGATGGGGTCGGAATCACACTGATATTCAATGTCACAGATTTGTACCCCTACCGAGATGAAGAAGTAGGAGTGGATGATGAACATGAAGAAATTCCATGGACGAAACAAATGCCTATACCCGAAAATCCGAAAATGGAAAGCATAATTGACAAGAGGATTAGAAGAAAGACCAGGAGAAAAGAATATTTTGAATACTTGGCCAAGTGGAAAGGACATCCAGTTGAAGATGCCAGTTGGGAGGATGAAGCAACAATTCAAAATCATGGAAAAATAGTGAAGGAACTCATGAATAGGAGTTCATGAAAATTTTGAAGCGAGGAAGTATGATGCAGGAGCATCGTAGAAAGCCAATGCGCGTGCCTAGCCAAAGAGACAGCTAGACACACGGACGTAATTTGAACACATTTTTGTGAAGACATTTTGAAGTTTAAAATATGAAGCATTAATGTAATGGACAAGAGGAAAGTGCAGTTGCATTTATATCTGAAGATCCAAACCGATTTTGGAGCGTATGTTCCTATCCACTGGATGTAATAGGTATTTAGGTGTGTTTAATGCAAGTAGGTAGATTTAAATGATAGATTAGACAATTTTAGAAGTGTAGGAGGGAAAAACGAGTCATAGACACCCTCACCTTGTATCATTCTATTATTATTTAGAATTCATATGTTGTAGAGATCCAGAGAAGAATATAGGAGAACAGAGAATTTTATGCACTTTAGTTGTTATTTTCCATGTACAGGAGCACTGGAATTAATAGAAGAAATCTTTGATTCCAATCTATGTGTTTGTTATGGTTGTTGGAACCACTTGTTAAATGGTATGTTGCAGGCTTGTTTGCATTCTCTATATGCATTTTTCTTCAATGCTATGTGTGTGTGCAGGCTCTAGAATTCTATGTTGAATGTTTGAATTTTGGATAAGGGGAGAATCATTTTCAGTTGTTTCTCTTTCTGAGAACTCTTGCAAAGAGTGCAGTGGAGGATCCGCAAGGAGTGCATCGACCAGGCTCTGAGTTTCATCCCAAAACTCTCAGANTTGTGGTCGTCGTAGAGGCCAATTTTACCATAGTCATGCATCATCTCACCCCAGAGGTGAAACCCCTGCAACAATCCCAGATCATCGTAGTTCTCGATATGGAGAGCCTATGACTTTGGAGGGGCTGTCTCCCTTGGAAATTCGCCCACAATCTAAAAATTTAACCATAAAACATGAAAAAAAAGGCTATAGAAAGAGAGAGGGAAGGAATAGAACCAACCTCATGGAGACGGCTTGATAAATCGTCCACAAATTGCGCTGGAATCATCACTCGAAGATCGGTGGAAAATGAGGGTTTTGGCACTAGTTTTGGTGAAAATACAAGTGGAATGGTAAAATGAACTTGTTTTTTACCTATTTTAACTATTTTACCATTTTTACCTAAAATTAAAGTATTTTTCATTATTTATTTACCTATGTTAAAACCTAATGAACTTTTAAAAGTGTTAATATTGCATAGTACAGGTTTGGCGATTGGAATTTTGATATGGATCAACCCTTTTTGATCATTTTTTATGTGTTTTCGCAAACTCGTTTGATGTATATATTCTTTTAGGTTTTTTCAGTAAAAAACGTCAAGCATGGTCTTTGTTCTTTCTCATGCTCGTAAAACTATAAGAATACAATCAAGTAAACTTTTACCACTTTTTCGAACTCATAAACGCTATACGAAAACATGAAGTCATCTTTAAACTATTTTCAAATTCACTAAACATGAAAAGATAGTTGAGCAACTTTGTTATTTTCACACTCGTAAAAGTATTTAAATAAAACGTTTGATGAGCGGTAGATTGTTAGGATATTTAGACACTTAGGAGTTAGTTAAGATCTACTTGGTATAATGTGTCGTTAGGTAAAAGTGTGTTTCTTATTGTGTTTATTTATTATGCATTAGTATGCATTTGTGGTTAGGAAATCTGATGGTCACGATATCTTCCCGACATAGTGATGCAGGAGCATCATAGAAAGCCAAAGCACACACCTAGCCAAAGAGACAGCTGGATGCACAAATGTAATTTGAACATGTTTTTGTGAAGACATTTTGAAGTTTAAAATCTGAAGCATTAATGTAATGGATAGGAGGAAAGTGCAGTTGCATTTATATCTGAAGATCCAAACTGATTTTGGAGTGTATGTTCTTATCCGTCGGATGTAATAGGAATTTATGTGTGTTTAATGCAAGTAGGTAGATTTAAATGATAGATTAGATAGTTTTAGAAGCATAGGAGGGAAAAATGGGTCATAGACACCCTCACCTTGTATCATTGTATTATTATTCAAAATTTATATGTTGTATAGCTCCAGAGAAGAATATAGGAGAACAAAGAATTTTGTTCATTTTAGTTGTTATTTGCCATATACAGGAGCACTGGAATTAATAAAAGAAAGCTTTGATTCCAATCTATGTGTTAGTCATGGTTGTTGGAACCACCTGTTAAATGGTATGTTGCAGGCTTGTTTGCATTTTCTATATGCATTTTTCTTCAATGCTATGTGTGTGTTTAGGCTCTATAATTCTATGTTGAATGTTTGGATTTTGGATAAGGGGAGAATGAGTTTCAGTTGTTTAACTTTCTGAGAACTCTTGCAAAGAGTGGAGTGGAGGGTTCGCAAGGAGTGCATCGAGTAAGCTCTGAGTTTCATCCCAAAACTCTTAGAGGATATTCAAATTGGGTCTTTACAGGAAAGAGTGCTAGTAGAGCATAGATCCGTGAAAAGTGTGTGCATACAGGGAGAAGGGAATGAATTACTTCGAACTAATAGAGGATTTGAATAATTCTCTGTTGCAAAGAGTGCACAGAGCCAAAGACCCAAATAACCAGAGGTTATTTGAAAATTTGTCACAAGGAGTGCGTGTAGGGACCCTTTTGGAAGCCTTGAGTTCACAAGAGAAAACTTAGAAGGGATAGGACCTTCGAAGGGTTTGAATAAATACGAAGGTCAAAATCGTCTCAAAAAATTCAAGTTTAGGAGGAAGGACGCCAAGTTATTTGGCCATAAGTCCTTGAGAAGTTGGATCATACGATAGAATCTCTTCAAGAGGAAGTGCCAAAGTTTTGTTAGCCTTTGGATCTCGTGAAGTAGTGGAAGGATTAAGACCGAGTATCTTTCAACACTCTTCAGCTCAGGAAGGATAGTGACCGTCAGATCTAGATCAACAAGGGTCGTTGTTCTCGTATGTGAATTTGCATATCAGAGTTTGGGGAATGGAGTGACGAGTGGTTTGGGTCGAGTGTTGTGAATTTTTCATTGGAGAAATCCCAATACAAAAAGGGTTGTTGGATCGAGGGAGGCACACACTCGTCGATCTCGTTGAAGGCACGATTTCAGAGTCGTGGATTTGTAGAGGGAGAGGAATAGATTTTCACTGTTATCTCAAGTTGCAAAACCCGAAGACTCATGCGAACAAGTGGCAAGGACCCACTCTGTAAGAAGAGTAAATAGAGGTGATAGGTGGCATGCACCCGTTGCTTTGGGTGGAGTCAACCTTCATTGACATATCGTGTTTCGTGGATTCGTAGGGGAAGAGAACTGGAGGTTGGCGCTCCAACCCGTGAAGTCATGAGTTGTGAAAGGTGCTTGCATTAAGGCTTGTCCATGGTCATATTGGAAAAGGGGTTGAAGAGGGGTCTTACACCTTAATCCCAATCGCAATTTCACGTTTCAGCTATTTCCAAAGGCCGCAGCATTGTACTCGAAGTGCCCAACTCACGAGACCCAAAATTCTTTGTGGGATTAAACAAGGAGTTCAATTAACCCTTTTCATAGTTTGGAGAAGATCCTGTGTGGATCTCAGCTTGAGGGTAGGAGGTATGCACCAATTGTGGTATCAGAGCCCAGAACAAATTCTTTTCTTTCTACAACAGAGAGAAAAAAAAGGGGGGGATTTTGCAGCCATGCTGCCGAGAAGAAGAGAAAGGCCCATACCTGATCCAATAGTGGAAAGAGAAATGTGTGAATTACATGCCAGACTTGATGCTATGGAGACAACACATAGGAAAACAGTTTACGTTGGGGATATCAGCAAAGCTGAAAGTGAAAATGAAGTTGAAAATGAATGAGAAGAAGTTGCAGCCAAAGATGTTGCAGAAGAATGCCTATTCAGGGTTGTTGCAAGGATAGGTGCTAGGGAAAACATGGACATTCCAATGTACGAAGGCAACCTAGACATTGAAGAGCTTCTAGACTGGATTATATTTCTAGACAAACACTTCGACTATGAGGATGCCAAGGAAGACAAGAAAGTCAAACATGTCGTTACTAGACTTAAAGGGCATGCAACACTATGGTGGGATGAACTGCAGGCTGACAGACGTTGCAAGGGAAAGCATTAAATCAAGAGCTGGGATAGAATGGTTGCAAAAATGAAAGCCAAGTTTATACCCAGGGATTATCAAATAAATTTGTTTCGGAGGATGCAGAATTTGAGACAAAATCTAATGTCAGTGAAAGAATACACTGAAGTGTTCTATTGGATAAACATCAGAGTAGGTCATCAGGAAATCAATGATGAGAAAGTTTACAGATATATGAATGGTCTATGATATGACATTCAGGACAAGATGACCATGATGACCATATAAACCGTAGAATATGCTTATCAGATGGCTCTAAAAGCTAAAGAGAAGCTAAGCTGAAAGCAAGGTCAAAAAGGCCGAGGCAGAAGTCAAAGCAGAGGCAAGAAAATTTCCCAGGACAGAAATTAGAAGCCTAAAGAAGAGGGGAAGAAACCTCAAACTCAATTTGAGAGAGGAGGAAGCTCATAGGGGAGGCAGTATGCTGATAGAAATACTTTTCCTCGAGCCAAAGGAAGAGGAAGAGGAAGAGGCAGAGGAGGTGAAGTGAAATGCTTTGTCTGTGGAAAAATTGGACATAAATCCTATGAGTGTCTAGATAGGAAGAAATATGGTGGTGAAACTCACATTTCCGAAGCTCAAGGATGGAATGTTGAGGCAGAGGATGATAAGGGCGGAAGATCTTTGATGATGCAGAAATTTCTCTTGAAATCGGAGAAGGAGCTAGAGAACCCATGCCAAAGAAACAGTCTATTCCATACTACTTGCAAAACCAAAGACAGGGTATGAAAGGTCATAGTGGACAACAGTAGCATAGATATTTTTGTATCTATAGAAATGGTATAAAATATGGAGCTGGAGACTGTTGCGCATCCAAGCCCATACAAAGTTTCGTGGCTACAAAAAGGACATCAGGTAAATGTCACTAAACAATGTTTAGTTGAATTTAAAATAGGAGGATATAAAGATGAGATATTATGTGATGTCATTCCCATGGATGTTTGTCATCTATTGCTGGGTAGACCATGGCAATATGACATAAATGTGGTGCATGACGGGAGAAAGAACACGTACACTCTAGAGAAAAATGGTAGGACGCACATGTTGCTGCCAATTAAGGATAAAGAGGTGAAAAATGAGATGAGAAACACTGTAGTTCTCATGAGTGGGAAGGAACTTCTTAAGGAGGTCAATAAGAAGGAATACATGCAATTCATTTTGGTTAGGAAGCCCAAAATTGTTTTGAACAACACTAGGATAGATGATTTACCAGAAGAAATCCATAAGGTGCTGGAAGAATTTGTTGATATAGTAGTGGACAAACTACCTTGTTAGTTGCCACCTATCAGGACTATAAGCCATCATATGGATTTTATACCTGGAGCCAGTTTTCTGAACAAAGCAGCTTATAGGTTGATGTCGTAGGAAAATGAAGAAGTTAAGAGACAGGTCCAGGACTTAATGGACAATGGATTGATTCGAGAGAGATTGAGTCCATGCATTGTTCCAACAATGCTTAGCCCAAGGAAGGATAGTGGCTGGAGAATCTGTATAGACTCAAGGGAAATCAAAAAAATTACCATCAGGTATAGGTTCCCATTTCCAAGGATGGATGACTTGATGGATTGTTTGAGTGGAGCAAAGTTTTTTTCAAAGATTGATTTGAAAAGTGGATATCATCATATTAGAATGAGAGAAGGTGATGAATGGAAGACAAAATTCAAGATGAATGAAGGGTTGTATCAATGTATTTTCATGCCATTTAGCTTGATGAATGCACCTAGCACTTTCATGAGGTTGATGAATGAAGTCCTGAAGGATTTCATTGGGAAATCTGTCATTGTATATCTTGATGATATATTAATTTTCAACAAAACTGAAGCAGAGCATTTGAAGCATTTTTCTGCAGTGATGAGAAGGTTACAGCAAGAGAAATTGATGATCAACATGAAGAAATCATCTTTTATGAGGACATAACTCATTTATTTTGGTTTTGTTATCTCTGTAAATGAATTGAAAATGGTTCTGGAAAAGATAAAGGCAATTAAGGATTGGCCCTCGCCGAAGAGCGTGTTTGAAGTTAGAAGCATCCATGGTTTGGATAGCTTCTACAAGAAATTCATCTGAAACTTCAGTGGAATTAGAGCACCAATGATGGATACGGTGAAGAAAAGACATAAATATTTTCACTGGAAGGAGGAAGAAAAGAAGATCTTCAACCTGCTGAATAAGAAGATCACTGAGAAACCAAATTTGGTTTTGCTAGATTTCAGCAAGACATTCCAGGTCAAGTGTGATGCAAGTGGATTTTCCATTGGAGCAGTCTTAAGCCAAGACAACAGGTTGATTTCTTATTTTAGTGAAAAACTGAATGAAGCAAAGATTAAGTACTCCGCGTATGACAAAGAATTATACACAATCATACAAACGCTGATGAAATGGAGGAACTATTTGGTTCCAAAAGAGTTTTTTTTGTACAGTGATAGTCACACTTTGAAATTCCTGACTCGATGGGAGAAGTTGAACCAAAAACATGCTAAATGGGTTGAATACATGCATTATTTTACTTTTGTTATCAAGCATATTTCTGGAACTTCTAACAAAGTTGTCGACGCTTTGAGCAAGAAATGTTTGCTTATGCAAGAATTTAGAGTTAATACTTTAGGTTTTGATAACCTCAAAGAAATGTATAGGGATGATATAGATTTCAAAGAGGCATATGAGGTGACTGAGAATCTTATTCTCAGAGACAGAAGCCAATGGATAGAGTACATGATCTAGGACAGACTATTGTTCAGGGGAAATTAACTATATATTCTGAAATGCTCCATGAGGGAGAATTTGCTGAAGGAAAAGGACAATGGAGGATTGGTCAGACACTTCGGCCATGATAAAACATTCTCAAAGTTGAATGGCTCATATTACTAGCCAGGGATGAGGAAAGATGTGCATAAATTTGTGGACAGGTGCAGATTTTTTCATCACACGAAGGGAAAAAGGTAGAATGCAAGGTTATATCAGTTGTTACCCATACCCGAAAGGCCATGGGATGCAGTGAGCATGGATTTCATATTAGGACTACCAAGGACACAGAGGGGATATGATTCAATCTTTGTAGTGGTAGACAATTTTTCAAAGATGGCACATTTCATACCATGCCAAAAAACCAGTGACACAACTCATATTGCGAACCTGTCTTTCAAGTAAGTCATCAAACTTCATGGATTTCCAAGGAGTATCGTTTCTAATCGAGATACCAAGTTCATAGGAAATTTTTGGAGGACCTTGTGGAATAAGCTGGGGACAAACTTGTATTTTAGCTTAGCGTATCATCCTTAGACGGATGGACATATAGAGGTCGTGACCAGGAGCTTGGGAGATTTGTTAAGGAGCTTAGTGACTGAACACCACAGTCAATGGGATCACATTCTGCCACAGGGGGAATTCACTTACAATGATTCACTCAGTAGAAGAACAGGGCAAATTCCATTCCAAATTGTATATGGAATGAAGCAAAGAAGAGTCTCTGAATTGAAATATTTAGAACAATTTGAATTTAGGAGTGCTAGTGCAGAGGAATTTGTAGAAGGAATGAAGGAGCTTCATAGCAGGATCAAGGAGTGATTGCATAGTTCAAGTCAAGAGTACAAGCATAGAGTAGATCAACATAGCTGAGAGATTCAATTTGAAGTTGATGATTTGATTCTTGCGCATTTGAAGAAGGAATGTTTTCCAAGGGGAACATACAACAAGATGAAGATGAAGAAAATTGGACCATGCAAGGTCATCAGAAAATTTGGGTCAAACACGTATGAGATTGGATTACCTGATGGGGTCGGAATCACACTGATATTCAATGTCACAGATTTGTACCCCTACCGAGATGAAGAAGTAGGAGTGGATGATGAACATGAAGAAATTCCATGGACGAAACAAATGCCTATACCCGAAAATCCGAAAATGGAAAGCATAATTGACAAGAGGATTAGAAGAAAGACCAGGAGAAAAGAATATTTTGAATACTTGGCCAAGTGGAAAGGACATCCAGTTGAAGATGCCAGTTGGGAGGATGAAGCAACAATTCAAAATCATGGAAAAATAGTGAAGGAACTCATGAATAGGAGTTCATGAAAATTTTGAAGCGAGGAAGTATGATGCAGGAGCATCGTAGAAAGCCAATGCGCGTGCCTAGCCAAAGAGACAGCTAGACACACGGACGTAATTTGAACACATTTTTGTGAAGACATTTTGAAGTTTAAAATATGAAGCATTAATGTAATGGACAAGAGGAAAGTGCAGTTGCATTTATATCTGAAGATCCAAACCGATTTTGGAGCGTATGTTCCTATCCACTGGATGTAATAGGTATTTAGGTGTGTTTAATGCAAGTAGGTAGATTTAAATGATAGATTAGACAATTTTAGAAGTGTAGGAGGGAAAAACGAGTCATAGACACCCTCACCTTGTATCATTCTATTATTATTTAGAATTCATATGTTGTAGAGATCCAGAGAAGAATATAGGAGAACAGAGAATTTTATGCACTTTAGTTGTTATTTTCCATGTACAGGAGCACTGGAATTAATAGAAGAAATCTTTGATTCCAATCTATGTGTTTGTTATGGTTGTTGGAACCACTTGTTAAATGGTATGTTGCAGGCTTGTTTGCATTCTCTATATGCATTTTTCTTCAATGCTATGTGTGTGTGCAGGCTCTAGAATTCTATGTTGAATGTTTGAATTTTGGATAAGGGGAGAATCATTTTCAGTTGTTTCTCTTTCTGAGAACTCTTGCAAAGAGTGCAGTGGAGGATCCGCAAGGAGTGCATCGACCAGGCTCTGAGTTTCATCCCAAAACTCTCAGAGGAGATTCAAATTGGGTCTTTACAGGAAAGAGTGCTAGAAGAGCACAGAGTCATGCAAAGTATGCTCAGGATGGAAGAAGTGAACGAATTACTTCAAACTTACAGAGGAGTTGAAGAATTCTTTGTTGAAAAGAGTGCACAGAGACGAAGACCCAAATAACCAAAAGTTATTTGAAAATGTTTCACAAGGAGTGCATTGGGGGACCCTCTTGGTAGCCTTGAGTTCACAAGTGAAAGCTCAGGAGTGATAGGACCTTCGAAGGGTTTGAATAAAGACGGAGGTCAAAATCGTCTCATGGAAGTCAAGTTTAGGAGGAAGGAGGCCAAGTCATTTGCCCAGAAGTCCTTGAGAAGTTGAATCAGAAGGTGGAATCGCTTCAAGAGGAAGTGCCAAAGTTCAGTTATCCATTGGATATCATGAAGCAGTGGAAGGATTAAGACTGAGTGTCTTTCAACACTCTTAATCTCAGGAAGGATAGTGACCGTCAGATTCGGATCAATGAGGGTCATTGATATCGTATGTGAATTCGTGTATCAGAGTTTGAGGAATGGAGTGAATAGTGGTTTGGGTCAATTTTTGTGGATTTTCGATTCATGAAATCCTAATACAACGAGGGTATTTGGATCGACGAAGGCACACAGTCGTTGATATCATCGAATGAATGATTTCAGAGTCATGGATTTGTATAGGTAGAGAAACGGTTGTTCGTTGTTCTCTCAAGTCGCGAAAGCCGAAGACTCATGAGAACAAGTGGCAAGGACCCACTATGTAAGTGGAGTAGACAAAGGTAACAGGTGGCATGCGCCCATCGCTTTGGATGGAGTCAACCTTCATTGACATATCTCTTTTTGGGGATTTGTAGGGGAAGAGCATGAGAGGATGGCGCTCGAACCTGTGAAGTCACAAGTTGAGAAATGTGCTTTTCTTTAAGGCTTGCCTGTGGTCATATTCGAAAAGGGGTTGAAGAGGGGGCTTACACCTTAAGCCCATTCGCAATTTTGTGTTTCGGCTATTGCCAAGGGCTACAACATTGTACTCGAAGTGCCCAATTTGCGAGACCTGAAATTCTTTGTGGGCTTAAAAAAGGAGTTCAATTAACCCTTGTCGTAGTTTAGATAAGATCCTATGCGGATCACAGCCTGAGGGCAAGAGGTCTACACCACATAGATTGATCTAATGGTTCATATTATCCTCAATCCTAATGTCCATTGATTTGTGGCTTAAAACCTGATGGGTCCAAGATCTCTATTCCAAGAGCATGGAGGTTCATTTGTTGATAATCAATTGGGAGAAAATATATTGTAAAATCTCTCTGTAATATTTTTGTTTTGCATTAATAAACTGCTCCAAGTGGTCACGTTGGCTAGGGTCGTGGATGCTTCCTCACAGGGGTTTTACCACGTCAAAACATTGGTGTGTTGATTTTTTATATGGTTTTGTGAGTGGTTATTGAAGGTGTTCTTCCTCTGTTGGACTACCTGTGTTTTTGAATATGGTATCATAGCCTGCTTGAAGACTCGCTCCTGTTGTAGATCGAAATATCAAAGCCGAGTTTCCTCATCTCCATTTTATGCCATTTATGTACATTAATGGGCTAAGAGTAGTGCTCCATTGTGTCCATAACACTCGTTTCAGTTAGGCACACTTTTCATTTCACTCAAAAAGGTTTTTGTTTGCCCAAGATACAACCATTTCAGTCAGATCAAGAGGTATAAACCCTGAATATGCATTTATTTTTATTTTTGCAGAGTATTATTTCGGTTTTATTTTGGTTTTATATTATTTATTTCTAGGTTTCTACTCTTTTATATCTGTGTATTCTCTTTTCCCCATGGCCTGTGTGATCTCAGCAAATCAAAAACAGATAGGAAAAGATGCATCTTCCGGGTAAGCTAACCAAGATCTAACCCTTGTTTTCATCGAGAAGCAATTTTTTTTTCTTATGTGAAAAGAGCTTTCTTTTAGCATGCTCTCCAACAACAACAACAAAAATCCTCTTGCTAAACAATACAATATGTTTTGCTAGACCATTTGGTTAAAAGTTGCCTTATTAAGTAAGAGGTCTTGAGTTCAAGTCTCTCTTTTTGTTACTTTTTTTGAAAAAGTTCATTCTAAAATTGTAAAGTGTATTTCACTTCAAGTATAAAAGAGAATCATTATAAGTAGCTTTAATATTTTATTTTAGAGTTTTTTATTTTGCATGCAGTTTTTCTTTTATAAAGTAACTTCATTGTAAAAGTGATCCCCACTTCTCTTTAGAAAAACAGGTCTCTTCATAAAGCAACTTACACCACCACATGGTCCTTTGGTGATCGTTTATGCATATTTTTAAAAGGGCATAACTCTCACATCTGAAGTCTGTTTTCAGTGCCTTTTTGTAAAACCGCCTAACCTTTCGAGATATTTTCATCCTGATCATCAATTTTAGTTTTTAAATGCATATTATCTTCATATTTAATATGTCTTATACAATTAATCTCTTTCTTACCAGCACCAACTACTTCCAATGTAAATCCCATATGGAGGATTTATTAAGAAGTAAAGGCTTGTACTGGATTACCTTGGGTAAGGAAACAACACCCATTGATTCTGATAAGAAATTCAAATGGGATAATATGAATGACGAAACATGTGGATTAATCAGAATGTCCATCTCTCTTGATTTAGGGTTCCACCTTCAATCAATTGATTAACCCAAAGAAGCTTGGAACAAGATTGACTCTGTGTTTGGTAAACAAAATATTATTCGAGCACAACAGTTAGAAAATCAAGTATTGAATTTAAGTCCAAATGATTTTTCTTGCATTGAAGACTATCTATCTAAGTTTAAAATACTCAGAAATTTATGTGAACAATGTAAGATAAAGATAGAAGAAGATCGTTTCATCTATCTTATTATTTCTAAGCTAGGTAGTGCATATTTTGTGTTTGTATCTACCTTTTATGCCATGTAAGAGGCTCTAGGGACAACTTATAAAAAACCCAGCCTTGAGAACTTTTGTGATGCTTTGATTAGAGAGCAAGATAATCTTGTACAACTTGGAGTGATCAACACTGCAGGTACCTCCAACAAATTCTTAATCGTCCATTAGAAAGATAAACCCAAAAATCCCAAGAAGCAACATCCTCACCACAACAACAAGCAATATAAGGGTCCTAAACCCACTTAGACAACTTCTGCTCCTAATAGTGACAAAGAAGCAAAATATAAAAGTAAGAAGACTAACATACATCACAAATTTTATGATAAAGATGGTCATGATGAGTCCAAATGTTTCAAGAAGATGGTAGATTTAGAAGCAACGATGAAGAAGAACAACATCGGTATTGATTCTACTTCTTCTTCCTCTCATGCAAATTCACTTTATGCTTCTAGTTTCTCCTTCATTACAACTTCTACTTCTTCTTCTGATGAGTGGCTTATTGATTCTAGAGAATCTTATCATATGGCTAAGGATAGAAACATATTTTCTTCTCTAAATGAATGTAACACCAAGAAAATATTTGTTGGTGATGATAGATCTCTTAGTGTTGAAGGATATGGAACAATTCAAGTAGAAAACGGTAGTTTCAATGATGTATTATGTGTTCCAA
>JZKD02S0410415.1:172188-182638 GCA_000966675.3 Picea glauca | reverse complement strand
TTCAAAATCCCACCCAGTTTCAGTCTCGCTGATTTTTCAGTCAAATTTAAATGCCAAACTCAATTTCAGCACTGTTTCAGCATATGCTACAGCCGTGTTTCAGCATCTTCTACAGTCGTGTTTCAGCATCTGCTACAACAGTGTTTCAGCATCTACTACAGTAGTGTTTCAGCATCTGCTACAGCAGTGTTTCAGCATATACTCAGCACTATGTTTCAGCTTATGCTACATCTTGGTGTTTCAGCATAAGCTACAACGGTGTTTCAGCATCTAAAACACTTAACAGAAAATAAATTTTTGAACAGAAAATAAATTTCAGAACTGAAACATGAGGATTATGAACATCGTTTTAAATGCAGAAATTAAATATCAGCAATATGCAAAACTCAGAAAATATTAGACACAAATATTTTCGGTCTAACTTCGACCCTGGAAAAACCCACAAGGGGAAAACTAGTTAGAGAGGGATTTGTATTATTTATGAGCTTCTGAGAAATTCTTTTACAGCATTTGCATCTTCAGATATTTACACAAACTTATCTGGACATTCCTGTAGCTTTGCTCCTCAATTTTTGAACCAGAAATTCGTACAATAGTACGACAATTAATTATGTACGGACTGTCACGAAATTTGTGCCAAAACTATGCTAAGATTCAATTTCTGTGCCACTCAATGCTATTCGACAATCTTTGAATGCATGTCAGTGCTCCTAGAAATTTCTGCTGCTGTCTCTTTTCTTCAGCTCGACCTCTCTCTTGCTCTCTCTTGTTTTTTTCAACAAGAATTCTTCAGCTCCTCTCTTGTTCTCTCAACAAGACTATTGTTGCTTCCACTTCTTCTTGGCATCTCACCAAAAAGCCTCTTGGCCTCTCACCAAGATTTCTTCAACTGCTTACTCAAGAATGGGTGTGCCCATTTGCCTTAATCAACTTCATGAGGGAAGGTGAGGAGTTTTCTAATCTAACAGCTGAGATTAGATTAGATGGGTGGCTGAGATTTGGTGTCTCTTCACTCACCCTCACTTTAATCATAAAGTTATCTTTTAATTTGCATCTCAAAAATTAATTTGACTAAGACCCATATTTGGCAATTTCTCCCCCTTAGGGCCTAGGGAAGAGAAACACTTTCCTTGGTACATAATTTAACACATCTTTCCCATCTTGCCAATTTTTTGTTCTATATTTAGAAATGATATCTTCAGTTCAGTTATTATTGGAAAAAATGGAAGAGAAAATTGCAATAAACAGTCAAAGGATCAAATCAATTTCCAGATTTCCAGTTCTTCAAAATATTTGATGAGCATATTCAAGCAACAATTGGACACAGGTGGTAGTTTGAAAACATGTGACAGTCAAGATCAACTCCCAGATTTGAAGTATATCCAAGTACGAAAAGCGTAAAGTAACAAGTTGGCATCTATAAAATAGAAACCAGAATGATGGTAGAGTATTTTTTGGCACAAACTCAGCAATTGTAGGATAGATCGAATACGAGTGGCACTGAATCAGTTATATGAGGGTTATCCCCAGATTTTCTGGCAGAGGACAAATTCAACAACATTACCTATTTGAGACATATAGGTCTACCACGAAAGAGTTTAAGAGTAACATCTGGCAAAAATTAGCAGAACATTCCATATTTGTAGGCATCTCTCAGCAATTAAAGCATAAGAACCAAAGTGGCAATGACAGACATGACCAACCAATCCAAGGAGATTTCACCAGCAACTAATCAAGCAGTTACAAGATTTATATGAGAATATCTTGGTATTCGAAACACAGTTTAGCATTTTCATGAGTAATATCATCATTCAAAGGAATGAGAACATATGTGGTAGTAAAACTCCATATTTCATGGAACCAGTTCCATCTTTAAACCAACAACTTCAATTGTTCATGAGATTTTGGAGACTTAGTCGAAATTATCTTTTGATTTTCATTTTATTCCTATTTTTTTGTTCCTAAATTTTTTTCAATAGTTTAAGGAGTTGTATTATTTTAATGACACCTGGAATAGGCCTTGTACTTTTCCTATTTAATCATTAAGTTGTATTACACCAATGGGGGCCTGAGAGGGTAAGGCTTGAGAATAATTTGATTAATCAGCCTGTGTATGAGCATTCTAAGCCTATGGGAAGTTTTATTTATCATTCATTTGTGACATTGAACATGCTTGTGAGTTGTGTTATCAGATTGTGATTTCTTCCTTTTCCATAATATTTTTTCCTCTTGCTTGAACGAGTTATAGCCATTGAGAATCAATGACTGACCATAAACAATAGATTTTTGAGCAGCAAGATTTGTTGTGATCTGCCTGTTGTTTGAGTGTTTTGTTCAAGTACCTGTCAAATCCATTTTGCAGAGAGAATCTTTGTTTGGTGGATGTTCTACTATTTGTCACATTCTCCATTCTTCTAACCATCATCATATAGCTATTTTGTCTAATATGTAGTTCACTGGACTTCAGTCTAACATAGTGTTTACTTGACTCCATGCCCAATGGTGATTCATTGGTCTGCATTTTATCTTATTCCTTTATTCCTTCTCTTTCACTTTACCTGATCCACCCTTTTTCTTCAAAACCCAAAACACATCCTTATTTATAAAATCATTGCAATAATTGAAGATGTGTTAGGCCTGACCCTATAGCAATCTAGGATCAACTTCTTTCACTAACATCCTTTGGCGCCATTGTCGAGGATGAAGCAATGAAGACATCTTCTCTGGGAGAATGACAATGATCAAATCCGCTTCTTGATGGTGAATAGGAAGATGGAAGATACATGAATGCACATCTTTCACCATGGCGACTCCATTGTTCTGAGATTCATAAGAGACTCCACTGGTTGAAGATCCAGGATGTCCATGGAGGCTATCTTGGCTCGGAGGTTTTCACCTCTCAATTTTTCAACTATTCCTGGTTTTCCTAATCCTGTTCTTTCCTTCTTATAATGAACATATTTTCTTCCTATATTCCATGGAAATGAAGGGGATACTCCTACCCAACATCTCATAGATTTTCATCAGTGCATAGATCGATTGAATATATGTCATGAGGATGCTCTCATGAAGATATTTGTATACACATTAAATGGTGATGCTTGAATATGGTATCGGTCACTCTCTATTTCCAGCATATCTTCTTTGTAGGAATTTCATGGAGCCTTCCATAAGTATTGCAAGAGGTATTATTCTTCTGATATACTTCTTGAAGGATGTTGTGAAAAATTCAAACATGATATTCAAGAGAGAATAGATTGTTCCTTGTATGATAAGTACGATGAGCCTTGTGAAGACTGAGATCAGGTTGTTTCCCTTTTCTCTAAATTTTTAGAATATGCTAAAGTAGAGAAGACAAAATTTGTGGCAAATTCTACTCTTCCTATGCCTTTCATTTCAAATCCTGCTGAAGACCAGTATGCTAGAAATTTTGAAGTAATGCAAGAAAAGTTTATCCTACTTTCATCACCAGTGGTTGAGCAGCCATCTCTGCAAATTAGAAAGCCTACATTTACCATGCTTGAACCTAAATTTGAAAACAATATCAAACAACATATCATCAACAAAGAAATCAGTCCACAGTCATGTTCATATTTGCAAACAACTGCAACTGAAGATGGTAGCCATTATCAGGAAGATGATATGTAGCGAGCTTATTATTTTCAGTTGAAATAACAACAAGAGGTTTTTCTTCATAGCTTCATTTATCCATTTGCTGATTATATGGAATTTTTGAGCAGTTCAAGTGTCAGATTGTTTTTGTCAAAAGAAGGTTGGTTCTGTTGTCCTTTCGATCTGCATTCATGTATTCCATGGGTTCTTGCATTCTTTATTTTCATACAATAATTTTGTTCAATCAACTGGATGTTATCATGGCTTCATTGAAAGCATGATTTCACATGATTAGCCATTTTTAACTGGTTAAAGGTAGGAATAGATAAGAGAAATAAGCTTTCCATCGAGCATGAAGATTCTTGTCAGTTTGATAGTTTGTAGTAGAAAGTTTGGCTTCAACGTATTGTTAGAGTTTGAATAAGTTGCAGGAGTTTGGGCCTGATTTGAAATGCTATTGATGGACTCCATAACCCAATGGACTAAGCACAACATAGAAGAATGTGAACGTTTGTAGAGACAAAAGTTTGCAGGTTGTGTTGCACGGATGCATAGAGGAAAAGTCATAGTGGTGTGCTTGTTCTTGATGTCTCATAGNGAGACATATAGGTCTACCACGAAAGAGTTTAAGAGTAACATCTGGCAAAAATTAGCAGAACATTCCATATTTGTAGGCATCTCTCAGCAATTAAAGCATAAGAACCAAAGTGGCAATGACAGACATGACCAACCAATCCAAGGAGATTTCACCAGCAACTAATCAAGCAGTTACAAGATTTATATGAGAATATCTTGGTATTCGAAACACAGTTTAGCATTTTCATGAGTAATATCATCATTCAAAGGAATGAGAACATATGTGGTAGTAAAACTCCATATTTCATGGAACCAGTTCCATCTTTAAACCAACAACTTCAATTGTTCATGAGATTTTGGAGACTTAGTCGAAATTATCTTTTGATTTTCATTTTATTCCTATTTTTTTGTTCCTAAATTTTTTTCAATAGTTTAAGGAGTTGTATTATTTTAATGACACCTGGAATAGGCCTTGTACTTTTCCTATTTAATCATTAAGTTGTATTACACCAATGGGGGCCTGAGAGGGTAAGGCTTGAGAATAATTTGATTAATCAGCCTGTGTATGAGCATTCTAAGCCTATGGGAAGTTTTATTTATCATTCATTTGTGACATTGAACATGCTTGTGAGTTGTGTTATCAGATTGTGATTTCTTCCTTTTCCATAATATTTTTTCCTCTTGCTTGAACGAGTTATAGCCATTGAGAATCAATGACTGACCATAAACAATAGATTTTTGAGCAGCAAGATTTGTTGTGATCTGCCTGTTGTTTGAGTGTTTTGTTCAAGTACCTGTCAAATCCATTTTACAGAGAGAATCTTTGTTTGGTGGATGTTCTACTATTTCTCACATTCTCCATTCTTATAACCATCATCATATAGCTATTTTTTCTGATATGCAGTTCACTGGACTTCAGTCTAACATAGTGTTTACTTGACTCCGTGCCCAATGATGATTCATTGGTCTGAATTTTATCTTATTCCTTTATTCCTTCTCTTTCACTTTACCTGATCCACCCTTTCAAAACCCAAAACACATCCTTATTTATAAAATCATTGCAATAATTGAAGATGTGTTAGGCTTGACCCTATAGGAATCTAGGATCAACTTCTTTCACTAACATCCTTTGGCGCCATTGTCGAGGATGAAGCAATGAAGACATCTTCTCTGGGAGAATGACAATGATCAAATCCACTTCTTGATGGTGAATAGGAAGATGGAAGATACATGAATGCACATCTTTCACCATGGCGACTCCATTGTTCTGAGATTCATAAGAGACTCCACTGGTTGAAGATCCAGGATGTCCATGGAGGCTATCTTGGCTCGGAGGTTTTCACCTCTCAATTTTTCAACTATTCCTGGTTTTCCTAATCCTGTTCTTTCCTTCTTATAATGAACATATTTTCTTCCTATATTCCATGGAAATGAAGGGGATACTCCTACCCAACATCTCATAGATTTTCATCAGTGCATAGATCGATTGAATATATGTCATGAGGATGCTCTCATGAAGATATTTGTATACACATTAAATGGTGATGCTTGAATATGGTATCGGTCACTCTCTATTTCCAGCATATCTTCTTTGTAGGAATTTCATGGAGCCTTCCATAAGTATTGCAAGAGGTATTATTCTTCTGATATACTTCTTGAAGGATGTTGTGAAAAATTCAAACATGATATTCAAGAGAGAATAGATTGTTCCTTGTATGATAAGTACGATGAGCCTTGTGAAGACTGAGATCAGGTTGTTTCCCTTTTCTCTAAATTTTTAGAATATGCTAAAGTAGAGAAGACAAAATTTGTGGCAAATTCTACTCTTCCTATGCCTTTCATTTCAAATCCTGCTGAAGACCAGTATGCTAGAAATTTTGAAGTAATGCAAGAAAAGTTTATCCTACTTTCATCACCAGTGGTTGAGCAGCCATCTCTGCAAATTAGAAAGCCTACATTTACCATGCTTGAACCTAAATTTGAAAACAATATCAAACAACATATCATCAACAAAGAAATCAGTCCACAGTCATGTTCATATTTGCAAACAACTGCAACTGAAGATGGTAGCCATTATCAGGAAGATGATATGTAGCGAGCTTATTATTTTCAGTTGAAATAACAACAAGAGGTTTTTCTTCATAGCTTCATTTATCCATTTGCTGATTATATGGAATTTTTGAGCAGTTCAAGTGTCAGATTGTTTTTGTCAAAAGAAGGTTGGTTCTGTTGTCCTTTCGATCTGCATTCATGTATTCCATGGGTTCTTGCATTCTTTATTTTCATACAATAATTTTGTTCAATCAACTGGATGTTATCATGGCTTCATTGAAAGCATGATTTCACATGATTAGCCATTTTTAACTGGTTAAAGGTAGGAATAGATAAGAGAAATAAGCTTTCCATCGAGCATGAAGATTCTTGTCAGTTTGATAGTTTGTAGTAGAAAGTTTGGCTTCAACGTATTGTTAGAGTTTGAATAAGTTGCAGGAGTTTGGGCCTGATTTGAAATGCTATTGATGGACTCCATAACCCAATGGACTAAGCACAACATAGAAGAATGTGAACGTTTGTAGAGACAAAAGTTTGCAGGTTGTGTTGCACGGATGCATAGAGGAAAAGTCATAGTGGTGTGCTTGTTCTTGATGTCTCATAGAGAGATCATCATCCCCCATAAGGAGCCAATGTTAGTATCCAAATACTAAATATTCAATTTTCTCCTTGTTGCAGGAATGGGGTTATTCTTATAGCACTGAAAAGTGGCAAAGTTGGGTTTCGAGCATTTTTACAGTGCTAATGTTTACTCTAGAAAAACTATTGGGCCCACAGGGCCAATCTTCATTAAATCCATCAAGCATCGAGTTTAAATTGTCAAGCACACCTGACATCAAAAAACAACACAGATTAGCACTGATAGAAAACCACACAACATCACAATATTCAAATCAAATACAATGCACTAGCACCACACCAAGCCATGATGAGGAAGAATTATCCTGGATGAAGAATAATTTGTCTTGCCAATAGAGAGAATTTTCATCTATTCTGATAATTGGCATTGATTATGAAGGTGAAAGATTTCTTTCGGTTGAAACCTGCCCACAATACNCTTCTTGATGGTGAATAGGAAGATGGAAGATACATGAATGCACATCTTTCACCATGGCGACTCCATTGTTCTGAGATTCATAAGAGACTCCACTGGTTGAAGATCCAGGATGTCCATGGAGGCTATCTTGGCTCGGAGGTTTTCACCTCTCAATTTTTCAACTATTCCTGGTTTTCCTAATCCTGTTCTTTCCTTCTTATAATGAACATATTTTCTTCCTATATTCCATGGAAATGAAGGGGATACTCCTACCCAACATCTCATAGATTTTCATCAGTGCATAGATCGATTGAATATATGTCATGAGGATGCTCTCATGAAGATATTTGTATACACATTAAATGGTGATGCTTGAATATGGTATCGGTCACTCTCTATTTCCAGCATATCTTCTTTGTAGGAATTTCATGGAGCCTTCCATAAGTATTGCAAGAGGTATTATTCTTCTGATATACTTCTTGAAGGATGTTGTGAAAAATTCAAACATGATATTCAAGAGAGAATAGATTGTTCCTTGTATGATAAGTACGATGAGCCTTGTGAAGACTGAGATCAGGTTGTTTCCCTTTTCTCTAAATTTTTAGAATATGCTAAAGTAGAGAAGACAAAATTTGTGGCAAATTCTACTCTTCCTATGCCTTTCATTTCAAATCCTGCTGAAGACCAGTATGCTAGAAATTTTGAAGTAATGCAAGAAAAGTTTATCCTACTTTCATCACCAGTGGTTGAGCAGCCATCTCTGCAAATTAGAAAGCCTACATTTACCATGCTTGAACCTAAATTTGAAAACAATATCAAACAACATATCATCAACAAAGAAATCAGTCCACAGTCATGTTCATATTTGCAAACAACTGCAACTGAAGATGGTAGCCATTATCAGGAAGATGATATGTAGCGAGCTTATTATTTTCAGTTGAAATAACAACAAGAGGTTTTTCTTCATAGCTTCATTTATCCATTTGCTGATTATATGGAATTTTTGAGCAGTTCAAGTGTCAGATTGTTTTTGTCAAAAGAAGGTTGGTTCTGTTGTCCTTTCGATCTGCATTCATGTATTCCATGGGTTCTTGCATTCTTTATTTTCATACAATAATTTTGTTCAATCAACTGGATGTTATCATGGCTTCATTGAAAGCATGATTTCACATGATTAGCCATTTTTAACTGGTTAAAGGTAGGAATAGATAAGAGAAATAAGCTTTCCATCGAGCATGAAGATTCTTGTCAGTTTGATAGTTTGTAGTAGAAAGTTTGGCTTCAACGTATTGTTAGAGTTTGAATAAGTTGCAGGAGTTTGGGCCTGATTTGAAATGCTATTGATGGACTCCATAACCCAATGGACTAAGCACAACATAGAAGAATGTGAACGTTTGTAGAGACAAAAGTTTGCAGGTTGTGTTGCACGGATGCATAGAGGAAAAGTCATAGTGGTGTGCTTGTTCTTGATGTCTCATAGGGAGATCATCATCCCCCAGAAGGAGCCAATGTTAGTATCCAAATACTAAATATTCAATTTTCTCCTTGTTGCAGGAATGGGGTTATTCTTATAGCACTGAAAAGTGGCAAAGTTGGGTTTCGGGCATTTTTACAGTGCTAATGTTTACTCTAGAAAAACTATTGGGCCCACAGGGCCAATCTTCATTAAATCCATCAAGCATCGAGTTTAAATTGTCAAGCAGACCTGACATAAAAAAAAAACATAGATTAGCACCGATAGAAAACCACACAACATCACAATAGTCAAATCAAATACAATGCACTAGCACCACACCAAGCCATGATGAGGAAGAATTATCCTGGATGAAGAATCATTTGTCTTGCCAATAGAGAGCATTTTCATCTATTCTGATAATTGGCATTGATCATGAAGGTGAAATATTTCTTTCGGTTGAAACCTGCCCACAATACCATCAATAGTAGTGTGCAAGCCCAGTCGAGTCTTTCAACACAAGGTGCCACAAATAGTGAGCCACAAATAGAGGGACTGATGCTTGGTGATTTTTTTGATGAGTACATAGTTCGAGTTGTGTATGTGTTCATCATGCCACACCCAAACTCCTAACAAATCAATAATAGTAGCATCAAGACGAGTTTTCTAGATCGCACAAATTCAGGAGACATATGTTATTCTTGCAGATGAAATGGGCATTAGTAAAACTGCCTTGAGTGTCACTTTCTTTTCATTTCTTGAGTCTGGTTGTGGCACCTCTTTCTACATTGTGAAATTGGGATTTAAATTCCTCAACATCGAAAGAGCCCCCAAATTCTACAGGATCACCAAATGCCAAGATTGCACCAAGGTGTCCATCCAATCACAGAGAAAATCAAAGTTACAAGTGCGTGCATAGCTTATAGTGAGTTGAATTAGTGAAGCCTTCATTCAAGTTTTGAAGTCAGCTCAGTTCCAAACCAAATGTCAAGGGAAATCACAGGCCTAGCAACATGTCAAGTATCAGAGCACATCATATGTCAAGGCATAAGGCACAAGGCACCAAGATAAATAAAGCATTTTATTATCTTCTCCAAACAATCCAGGTGGTAGAATTATTAATGATGAATACCCTTTAGTGATTCTCCACTTATCAATCTTGGTCATGTTAGATGAAGCATATATTGAATTTTTGGGAAAAGGGTTTAGGATGGCCCGGGTGAAAAAACATGAAAAATTGATTGTTTTATGGAAATTAAGCAAAAGACCTAGTTTAGTTGGCCTTCGGATAGGATATGGAGATTTTCCTTTGAGCATTATTGAATACCTCTGGAGAGAAAAGGAACCATACAATGTTTTTGTTGCAAGACATAAGAATCCAACTTATTTATAGAAAATGAAAGAAGCACTAGGGAATGAAACGGTGAGCCTATATTCCAACTCCATCTTGCCCATTTTGCCAATTTGTTGTTCTATATTTAGAAATGATATCTTCAGATCAGTTATTATTGGAACAAATGGCAAAGAAAATTGCAAATAAATAGTCAAAGGATCAAATCAATTTACATATCTCTAGTTCTTGAAAAGATTCTATGAGCATATTCAGGAAGCAAGTGGACACAGGTGGCAATTTGAAGACATGTGATAGTCAATATCAACTCCCAGATTTGAAGTATATCCAAGTACGAAAAGGGTAAAGTAACAAGATGGAATCTATAAAA
>JZKD02S0410415.1:148099-159645 GCA_000966675.3 Picea glauca | reverse complement strand
TTTTTTTTTCTCATAGCGATGCCTTGAGCAACATTTGGCATGGGAGGTTTGGTCATCTAAACTATCGCGCATTGCAACAACTATGTAATCAACAGATGGTGACTGGTCTTCCTCTTGTTTCATGCATAGATGGTGTTTGTGCCAATTGTTTTCTTGGAAAACTTCATCGGGAAAGTTTTGATAAACGTGCCTCTTGGCATGCCTCGGGCCCTTTGCATCTTATTCATAGTGATTTGTGTGGTCCATATTCTTCTCCTTATTTTTTTGGGTGAAATTATTTATTAGCTTTCATTGATGACTTTTCCAGATGTACTTGGGTTTACTTCTTAAAAATTAAGAGAGAAGCTTTTGACAAGTTTTTTTTCTATAAGGCCCTTGTAGAAAAGAAATCTGGACATCAAATTCAAAAGTTAAGAAAAGATAATGGAGGCGAATATGTGAACAATAATTTTACAAGTTATTGCCTTACACAGTGCATCCAAATGCAACACATTGTTCCATATACACCACAAAAAAATGGTGTTGCTGAGAGAAAGAACCGCACATTAAAAGAAATGGGTAATTATATGATCCAATCTAAGGGATTAAGTCTAAAGTATTCAGCAAAAGAAATCAACTGTGAAAATTACATAGTAAATCACACTCCCACAAAGGCTCTTAAATATATAACACTGAAATAAGTTTTGACTAAAATTAAACTAGATGTAAGTCACTTCTATGTATTTGGAAGTATAAAATGGGCTCACATTCTTGATGAGAAAAGGAAAGCATTGCATTCTAAAAGTAACGAATGTATATTTGTTGGTTATTCTAAATATGTCAAAGTTTATAGACTTCTTCAACCACATTGTAATGAAATTATTATTAGAAGAGATGTTAAATTTGATGAAAATCTCTTGGACTGCGAACCTAATTCAGTTCTTGTGCCTTCTTTGACATGCAACCCATCTTCGACGTTTGTGCCTTCTTCTGTTCTTATTCTAGTTTCTTCTTCAGATAATGACAATGAGGATGAAAATCTATCTCTGCCTACTCACCTTCCTCCATATGAGTCCTTTGAACCTGAACCAACACCAGCTCCACAGCTTCCTAGATGGGTATGTTCAACATGAGAAGAAGTTAGTGATCTTGTCAGTGATCCTCCAGATCAACGTTGGATAGGCTCATAGTTCCAGCGAGCCTCTTCTCGTTTGGCTCAAGTTTCGGAGACTCATGATCTAGATACATTTGTAGAAGCTTCAGGTCATCTAGATTGAGATACAACAATGAATGAAGAATATTGTTCTTTAATGAAGAACGATACTTGGGATCTTGTACCTCTTAAAAAAGGAAGAGAACTTATCAGATGTAAATGGGTCTACAGAACTAAGTATGCATCAGATGTAAGTGTTGATTATCTAGGTGGATATCGGTGACCACCCACGTATTCCATTTGCTTGAAACACAGTTTTCCACCTTGGCATTTTTTCGGTAGTTTTTCAATTTCCAAACTTATGTGGTCATTTTGAGGCCCTAAATGACATTTTTTTGGGATTTGGGACCCAGGTGAATTCCAAATGCATTGACCTGGGAAAGTCTAAAATTGTTCTTATTGGTTAGACCTTTCCAATGACCTATCCTGCACCTAAAATGGAGATCATATGCAAAAGTTATGACCCTAGGAATTTGATGTAATAACTTACCCAAACGGGGTCTGCATGACTTTTGGCACTTCATCTCCTAGGGTTAGGTTTTTGGATTTCTAGAGTTTTTTACATTCCTTTTTATTGTAAAAGGCCTTCAAAGCCTCATTGTAACCATATTCTTTCGAATGATCACATTCATCACATCTCCTCTCAGAGATAAACCGCCACCATTCCAGCAAGCTTGTTTTCCGCTGCATTTTACAATTTTAGCTTATTTCCTTATTGAATAGAAAACCAGTTTTACTGTATCTCTGTTATTTTGTGTTAATAATATCTTAATAATATGTATTCATTTTGTTCTTCCCATAAAATCTGGATCAGTGGTATAAGAGCGGTTTTCTCCTTGTCATCTTAATGCATGTTCCCAATGAGGTTAGGGTACAAAGAATTGGGTATCGAGCTTGTTTCTCTGGAGGAAAAAATCTCTCACACTCCCAAGAGACCTCTCATGGAAAGAGAAAATAAATATGAAGGGATAGTAGATCCTTTCAAAATGTTTCTTGAGTAATATGATGCAAAACCCCTACCTCAGCAGGATTCGGTGACCTCCCGGTCTCTGGATCGTTCTCTTCCCTAAGCTAAAATGGCCCTTTAGGCTCCTACTGGAACCCTTTGTATGAATCCACAGGTCCCTTCGTCCTCTGGCACAGGTCCTGAGAAAACCTGTGGGTGCCTCCTTTTCATGTTTTAGGGTTTCATGATTTCATGAGCTGGGACTCCACATCTCCTAACTCCTGGTCTCTTAAACACCTGAACCCTGAAATGCCGAAATATATCCATGATCACGTTCCTCCTTTTGGGATTTCAGAATTTGCGATTTCGCGATTCTGGCAGCAGATGGTTCTTGGTCCTTCAACCTCTTGAGTCTTGAAATACCGAAAAGGGCTTAACGGGCTTTGGCTCCTCCCTTGGACTCCATCCATGTGACCACTGCTCTATGTCCATGCGCTTAAAATCAAAGCACTATTGGCTTTCATGATTCGGGGAATCACGATGCAAGCACTCCCTTGTTCTCTATATTTCAAAATCCCGGTTCACGAAATGTCAAACTGGCTTGGCGTTTGCTCTTTCAGGGTTTCGTGATTCAAGGAATCGTGATGCAAGGGTCCCTCCTTTCCCCTTTCGAACCTCAGTGGAAGAAATCCCAAAATGGAAAAATGTTTAAATGTCCCAACACCTATCCCTTCAGGGTTTCGCGTTTTGTGTTGGGATTCCTAGTTGCTGAAATACCGAAATGACGAAACATCGAAATGACTTAGCGTTTGATCAATGACTCACAATAGCTCCTAAGATCTACAACCCACATTTGATCTCGATATTTCTCTATTTTGTTATTCAGGGTTTCGAGAGACAAGGACCTCTGTCGTATCCCTATTCCTTGGAACTCCCAGTCGCTGAAATGTCGAATTGTCAAAACACCGAAATGCCTTGGCATTCGATCGACAGCTCATAATAGTCCTTGAAATCTATAGCTCAGATCTCTTCCTCATCGTTGGCCTCCTTGAAAGTCCACTTGATCCAGGGATTGGTGGTATTTCATGACTCTCCTCATGGATTCTCCACCGTCCGTTCAGATCTCCAAGATCTCCCCTCCTGGATCTATGCATCATTAAAGCTTGCGCATCTCCCTCAAATCAGACAGCCTACGGGATATTCTACCATGATCCAATGCTCGACGATGTTCTTCCTCCTAAGATTTTACTCAATTCAGACTTAGAAGAATTTCTAAGTCCTCGAAGACTCTGTCTTCGCTTCTTCCAGGGAATAAGTTCTTGGATCTCGATAACACTTCTGAAGTGTTATTCCTCCTGAGCTTTGTCTGGCTCAGAATTCGATCTCCCATTCACTCCTTGCATCTAAGGGATTTTAGTAACTCATATCCATGGTGTTCCTCTCTGGCTTGATGCACACCTTGCAAAGCTTCCAATGAAGAGAAACAATTGAAACTGGGAAAATTCACAGTTCCATCTACTTGTTCATGAAAACAAAAAATAACAGGAAAATCCACACAGCCCAAACACCACACATTTGGATAATTTTTCCATTATGTTATATTCACAAGTGCCCAATGGCTACATATTACATTCAAAATTACAATAACTCAAAACATTTTCCTCCTGCTAACTCACAGTTCTCTCTTACAACTAATTTTTTTTTGTATTCCAGCCCCCTATACTAACTGGGTGTGTCAACTTCTACATAACTCAAATATGTTTCTAGGGTTTCCCCTGGCTACTTTCCTACTCTAAAATTCATCCTACACTATCTTAGTTTAGTCACATTCCAAAGCCGAAGTGGAAACTCCTACTCCATTTACAATTTTCAAAACATGCCTCAAGGGGTAAAATTCGGCATCAGTACAAGCATGCCTCCAAAGGTGAATTCTGACGATGAGTGAAGGCATATTTCAAAATAGTCTGCAACCATCAATGTTGAATTTCTAGAAGAACTTACACATGTTGAGTGGTCCTACCTCTGTGTTCTTTCCAACAATGCTCCTACATCATACTCCCCTTGACAAAAAATTCATGGACTCTTGTTCATGAACTCCTCTACTAATTTCCCCTGCTTATGGATAAAAACTTCATTTTCCCAACTAGCCTCTTGTCCCTTCCATTTGACTAGATACTCAAAATAAGTCTTCCTCCTAATCTTTTTGCCAATCCTCTAATCTAGAATTTTCTCCATCTATGGCTTTTCTACCACATGCATCTGTTTCTCCCACTGAATCTTTCCTTGATGTTTTGACCCATCTGTGTCATCTTTCTTGTAAGGGTACAGGTCTCAGACATTGAATATGGTTGAAATGACCACACCATCTAGCAGCTCGATCTCATAGGAATTTACATCAAACTTCCTCAAGATCTTACAGGGTCCTATCTTCTTCATCTTCAATTTGTTATATGTTCCCCTAGGGAACCTTTCCTTCCTGAGATGTGCTAAAACCCGATATCCCACTTCAAATTGAAGTTACCTGAGATGCTAATCAGCTCTGTGTTTGTATTTCTAATTAGAACTCTATAATTGTTCTTTGATCCGACCATGGAGTCTCTGCATCTCAACAACAAAATCCTCTACTCCGGCGCTCCTAATCTTCTCTATTCCAAGTCCCTTAACTCAGACACTCCCCTGGGTTGCATTCCATAGAGTATTTGGAATGGGATCTTTCCAGTGCTTCTTTTTGGTGAGTCATTGTATGAAAATTCTTCTTGTGGTAGAATCTGATCCCACTTGTTATGGTGTTCAGTAACCAGGCTTCTCAATAAGTTTCCCAAAATTCTATTTACCACCTCAGTCTTCCCATCTGTATGAGGGTCATAAGCTGAGATGAAGGACAAATATGCCCCCATATTCTTCCACAATGTCCTCCAAAATTGACCAACAAATTTTGTGTCTCTGTCTGAGACAATGCTCCTGGGTAGGCCGTGAAGTCTCACAACTTCTCTGAAAAACTGATTTGCAACATGTGTTGCATCACTGGTCTACTAGCATGGGATGAAATGTTCCATCTTTGAAAATCCATCCACCACCACAAATATGGAATCAAATCCTATTTTTGTTCTTGGTACTCCCAACACAAAATCCATGCTTATTTCATCCTAAGGCCTCTCTGGTATTAGCAATGGTTGATACAATCCAGTGTTCTATCTTTTCCCCTTTGCATGTTGGCAGATTTTACATCTGTTCACCAACTTTATCACATCTATTCTCATACATATCTAATAGTACGAGATTCTCAACTCTACAAACATTTTATCATGTCCGAAATGACCAGCCAATCCTCCACTATGCTTCTCCTTCAGAAGATTGTCCCTCATTGAGCATCTTGGTATGCACAATTGATTTCCTCTTAACAACAATCCTTCCTAAATCATATACTCTATCCACTAAATTCTATCTCTCAGTACAGGGCTTGTACATTCTTTGTAGGCCTCCTTGAAGTCTATATCATCACAATACATATCCTTAAGGTGTTCAAAACCCAAGGTCTTCACCTGGAATTCCTATAGAATTAAACATATCTCTCTTAATGCATCAACAATTTTGTTTTCATTTCCAGCAATATGTTTTATGACAAAAGTAAAATTTTACATACATTCAACCCATTTTGCATGCCTATGGTTCAGTTTTTCTTGTCGGGTTATGAATTGTAAATCTTGGTTATCGCTGTAGAAGAAAAACTCTTGTGGGACAAGATAATGCCTCCATTTCTTCATAGCTTGAATTATGGCATAAACCTCTTTGTCATATCTGGAGTATTTCCTCTTAGTCTCATTCAGCTTCTCACTGAAATAGGAAACAGGTCGATTGTCCTGACTCGAAACTGCTCCTATCGCAACTCCACTTGCATCACATCTTACCCGAATTGTCTTTTCCAAATTCAGAAAGACCAGAATTGGTCATTCCGTTATCTTCTCCTTTAGTATATTGAAGCTCTTTTCAGCCTCCTTTATCCATTTAAAAGACTTGTGCCACTTCTTTACTATATCCATCATTGGTGCACAAATCCCATAGAAGTCTCTAATGAACTTTCTATAAAAACTTGTTAAACCATGAAATCTCCTTACCTCAAACATGCTCCTTGGTGATAGCCATACTCTGATCACTTTCACCTTCTCTCGATCCATCTTCAGTTCATTCGAAGAGATCACGAAACCCAAATAGATGAGTTCGGATTTCATAAAAGAGGACTTCTTCAAATTGATCAGCAGCTTCTCCTACTGTAGCCTTCTCATGACCAGCGTTAGGTGCCCCAAATGCTCCTCTTTAGTCCTATTAAAGATCAATATATCATCTAGATGTACAACCACAAACTTGCCAATGAAATCTTTTAGAATTTCATTCATAAGACTCATAAAAGAGCTCGGGGCATTCGTTAAGCCAAATGGCATAACTAGCCACTCATACAGACCTTCATTCATCTTAAAGGTTGTTTTCCATTCATCACCTTCTCTCATCCTGATATGGTGATATCCACTTTTCAGATCTATCTTAGAAAAGAAATTTTCTCCACTTAAGCAATCCATTAAATAATCCATTCTCAGTAAAGGATATATGTACCTGATGGTGATCTTGTTGATGGCTCTCGAGTCTGTGCACATTCTCCATCCTCCATCTTTCTTTGGGCTTAACATAGTTGGTACCACGCATGGGCTCAAACTTTCTCTAACTAAACCCTTATCCAACAATTCTTGGACTTTGTTCTTCACCTCCTCATTTTCTCGAGGTGTTAATCTATACGTCTCCTTGTTTGGTAGGCTTTCTCCTGGTATGAAGTCGATATGATGACTGATACTCCTGATGGGTGGAAATGAGTTTGGCAGCTCATCCACCATTATATTATCGAAAGTATCTAGCAGCTTCTGAACTTCTTCAGGTAGATCATTCGCTAATGTACTTGTAAGGATGACTCATGTCTTCCTCACCACAGCGAACTGCATTTCCTGCCCTTCCTTGACTTCTTTCATGAGCTCCTTCCCGATCATGAGAAGTATGCTTCTGTTGGCTTCCTCCTTCTCTCTCTTCTCCTCCATCGGTACTAACATATGCATTCTACCATTCTTCTCCAATGTATATGTGTTCTTCCTTCCATCATGAATGACATTTTTGTCAAACTACCATGGTCTTCCCAACAAAATGTGGCATATGTCCCTGGGAATTACATCACATAGGATTTCATATTTATATCCTCCTATTTTAATTTCAATGAGGCATTGATTAGAAATTGTTACCTGGTGTCCTTTTTGAAGCCATCAGACGTTGTATGGCCTTGGATGTGCAGTTTTCTTCAGCTCCAATTTCTCCACCATCTTTGTGGATACTAGGTTGTCAATTCTCCCACTGTCAATTATCACCTTGCATAATTTGTCCTTAGTCTTGCAAGTTGTCCTAAAGAGATTGTTTCTCTGCACTGGCTTTTCAATTTTTGCCTCTAGTTTTAAGAGAACTTTTATCAACATCAGGGATGCTCCATCCTCTACTCCCTCTACCTCAACATATCTTCGTTGTTCTTCCAAAATGTGATCGTCTCCTCTTTCCTTCTTCTTCTCAGGACATTCCCAAGACACATGCCCTATCTTTCCATAGTTATAGCACCTTACTCCTCCTCTGCCTCTTCCTCTAGAAGAGTTTCTTCCACCATTATGTCTTCCTTGTGAACTTCCTCCTCGTTCTGAGTGATTGTGTGGATCCTCCTTGTCCTTAGACTGATGTGCACTATCACAGTTAAATCCCTTACTTTTTCTTAGGATCGAGCCTTTATCTCTTCCTTGTTGGTTTTGTTTTCTGGCTAGCTTCTTCTCTGCCTTCAGCGCAAACTGATAAGCATCTTCCACCATCCTCACTGACATCATGCTAAGTTCATCTTGGATTTCATATCTCAAGCCATTTATATATCTGGCGACTCTTTCTTCATCTCTCTCCTGTTGTCCAGTTATGATGTTCAGCCGCTAGAAATCCTCGGTGTAATCCTTGATTGTCATCTCTTTATGTCTCAGGTTCTGTATCTTCCTAAAAAGATTGATCTGGTAGTCTTTGGGTATGAACTTAGTCTTCAGTTTGTCTACCATCTTGTCCCAACTCTTTATCCTTTATTTTCCTTCACTTCTCCTCTCAGCCTGTAGTTCGTCCCACCATAGTGTTGCATGCCCTTTTAGCCTAGTGACTGCCTACTTCACCTTCTTCTCCTCATCGACATATTCATAGTCGATGTGGTTTTCCATGGACCTTATCCATTCCAAAATTTCTTTAGCATCTAGATTTCCCTCATACATGGGGACCTCTATCTTAGCTCTACCTCCCAATCTAGAAACTACTCTCAACAAACATTCTTCTACAGCATCCTCTCCTACAGCTTCTTCAACCTCAACCTCTTCACCTTATGCATCACTGAAATCCCCAAAGTCAGGTGCTCTTCTCTGTGTTGCTTCCATTGTTTCCAACCAGGCATGAAGCTCTTGCATCTCCCTCTTTACAACACAGTTGTCTAAAGGCAGCTCTCATCTTCTTGGTGACATTATGTTGACTATCTGTCAAACACAGAATACAACTCTGAGTTCTCTATCTCCTTCTTTTCCTCCTTCGCCTGAAGTCTATAGATGAAAAATTGATTCTCTCATACCACCTTATGCATACCCCCTACCTCATCAAGGTTCGACGACCTCCCAGTCTCTGGATCATTCTCTTCCCTGAGCCAAAATGGCCCTTCGGGCTCCTGCTAGAACCCTTTAGATGAATCCACCGGTCCCTTCGTCCTCTGGCACAGGTCCTGAGAAAACCTATGCGCGCCTCCTTTTCATGTTTTGGGGATTCACGATTTCATGAGTCGGGAATCCACATCTCTTGACTCCTGGTCTCTCAAAAACCTGAACCCCAAAATTATGAAATCTATCTGTGACCACGTTTCACATTTTGGGATTTTGGAATTCATGATTTCACAATTCTAGCAGCAGACGGTTCTTGGTCCTTCAACCTCCCAGATCCCAAAATGTTGAAAAGATCTTAATGGGCTTTGGATCCTCCCTTGGCCTCCATCCACATGACTACCACTCTGTGTCCATGTGCTTAATGTCAAAGTGCTATCGACTTTCATGATTTAGGGAATCATGATGCAAGCGCTCCCCTGTTCTCTTTCTTTCAAAATCCTAGTTCACGAAATGCCGAACTAGCTTGGCGTTCACTCCTTTGGGGTTTTTCAATTTGGGGAATCACAATGCAAGGGTCCCTCCTTTCCCCTTTCAAACCCTGATGGCCGAAATGCCAAAATTTCCTAGAACCTATCCTTTCAGGGTTTCACGTTTCACAAAATCATAATATAGGGGATATCTCTACTCCTTGGGATTCTTGGTTTCCGAAATACCAAAATGCCAAAACGTTGAAATGCCAAAATTCCTTAGCGTTTGATCAATGACTCACAATATCTCCAGAGATCTATGGCCCATGTCCGATCTCACTATTTCACTATTTCACGATTCAGGTTTTCAGGAGACAAGGACCTCTGTCGTATCCCTATTCTTTGGAACTCTTGGTTGCCAAAATGTCGAATTGCCAAAACACCAAAACATCGAAATGTCTTTCCCTTCAATCAATGGCTCATGATAGTCCCTGAGATCTATGGCTCAGATCTCTTCCTCGTCGTTGACCTCCTTCCAAATCCACTTGATCCAATGATTGGCGGTATTTCGTGACTCTCCTTGAGGATTCTCCACTGTCCATTCAGATCTCTGAGATCTCCCCTCCTGGATCTATGTAACGTTAAATCTTGCGCATCTCCCTCAAATTGGACAGTCTATAGGATCTTCCACCATGATCCAATGCTTGACAGCATTCTTCCTCCTGATCTTTTCTAAGTCCTCGAAGACTCGGTCTTCGCTTCTTCCAGGGAATAAGTTCCTAGATCTCGATAACACTTCCAAAGTGTTATTCCTCCTGAGCTTTGTCTAGTTTAGACTTTGATTTCCCACACACTTATTGCATCTGAGGGATTTCAGTAACTCAGATCCATAGTGTTCCTCTTCGGCTCAATGCACACCTTGCAGAGATTCCAATGAAGAGAAATAATTGAAACTGGGAAAATTCATAGTTTCATCCACTTGTTCATGAAAACAGAAAATAACAGGAAAATGCACACAGTCCAAACACCACACATTTCGATCAATTTTCCATTCTTTTATATTCACAAGTGCCCAATGGCTATAGATTACATTCAAAATTACAGTAACTCAAAACATTTTCCTCCTGCTAACTCGCAGTTCTATCTTACAGTTAATTTTTCTCTGTATTCCAGCCCCCTGTTCTAACTGGGTGTGTCAACTTCTACATAACTCAAAGATGTTTGTAGGGCTTCCCCTGGCTTCTTTCCTACTCTAAAATTCATCCTACACTATCTTAGTTCAGTCACATTCCAGATCTGAAGTGGAAACTACTACTCCATTTACAATTTTCAAAACATTCCTCAAGGGGTAAAATTCGGCATCAGTTCAAGCGTGCCTCCAAAGGTTAATTTTGGCGCTGAGTGAAGGTGGGTATCAAAATCAGCTACAACCGTCAACGTTGAATTTATACAAGAACTCACATGTGTTGAGTGGTCCTACCTCTGTGTGCTTTCCAATGATGCTCCGGCATCATAATCCCTCATGCAGCAAAGGAATGAGATGATGGATAGTTTCACGTAAATCCTTCAGCAGCTACCAACAGGTGACACATCTTCCTTTAGTGGAGGTGTCTTCCCCTTAAAGGTAAAAATAAACTTCTATATTCCTATATTTAAAGGTTAGATAGATGCATATGTTGTAGACAAGTGGTTGAATCTACTAGAAGGGTATTTTTGTGTACATAACTTTTTGAATAGAGAAAAGATTACTTTTTCACTTCTCAAATTTGTTCCCCATGTCAAAGATTGGTGAGAAACGTTATGTGAGAAAAAGGAGACATATGAACCCTCATTATTTACATTCACGGCCACCTGGGAATCCTTCAGGGATGTGATTAAGGAACAATACTACCCTGTCGGAAGTTATGACGACTTGTATACTGAATGGATCACATTGTGGCAAGAAAGAGACCAAGCTATGCCAGAGTTCACAAATATCTTCCATACCTTGCGCGCCAAACTGTGTATCAAAGATTCAGAGTGAAATATGGTGCTCAAGTATCATGGTGCTATGCATAGATACATCCATGCTAAAATGGAATTTCTATACATCTCATCCTTAGGTGCAGCCTACTGATATGCCATCAAAATTAAGAAGAACCTCAAATAAAATACAAGGAAATTTGGGCCTGGGAACCCTCATAGAAAAATCTAGGAAAGGGAAATGCCAACCCATAAAACAAAGGATAGAGAAAATATGGATAGTATCA
>JZKD02S0410415.1:131218-141299 GCA_000966675.3 Picea glauca | reverse complement strand
TATATTAGTGGTAGTAAGTCGCTCTTGAACATGAAAACCCTCGTCATTGTTGTATATCTGTTTGGAAATCCATTTTTCTTTCATTTGATCATCCACAAGTATGTAGATTGGATCCTCCTTGATTCAATGTTGCCAATAAAATTGTCAGTTGTTCATATAATCAAGATAACTTCAACCTAAACAAGCCTTCTATCGAGTCGACCATCTACGGTCCTCAAACGTTTACCATGTCGGGCTTCCCTGAGTCAGTTCTAAATCACTTTATACTATTATCTACTTCAAATATGTTACATGTTTCATGTCATTGATGGGGGATAGATTAAGTCTCTCCTATGACGAGTATTTTCCTATCAAATTCAACTCATTATCTAGGAATTATACTTAGATATCATTTATTACCTTGGAACCTACATGCCTTAATGGCAGGTTTCCTCATTTTCAACAGTGGGTTCACATCATTGGCGCCTGATTGGAAAATTGCATCAAGTGTTCGACTTCATCTCATTAATTTGCATTTGTTGGATTGTACTAGAATACCTTGAGATTCATTGGCATCAATGGTGATTTCCCTTTCCCTTGTTAAAGATATCCATTAATAATCGATAATCAAGTGGTTTCTACCATGTTCAACTTTGACACCTCTAATCACATGTATGGATTCATACTTTGGAATGATGGAAATGAAGACCCTGGATACTTTCACATGGATCTATATTGTGATGGAGTATTCATAAGTCTGTATTGACACATAGAACTATCGTGTTTTTCTCGTGGCTATGTCAAAATTTGAGTCTTTATAGCATAGATCCACAGTTTATTTCTTGTGGCTATGTTGAATCATAATGACATGGATCCATATTGTATGATTGGTGGCAATGACTCACTTGACACTTATTCTTAGAATCACTTGTAGTATGAGTATGGGAATTCCTGCCTCAGTAAATGGTATATTATTATCCA
The DNA here is from genome assembly GCA_000966675.3 of Picea glauca. Taxonomy (NCBI): domain Eukaryota; kingdom Viridiplantae; phylum Streptophyta; class Pinopsida; order Pinales; family Pinaceae; genus Picea; species Picea glauca. The sequence goes on along the minus strand of JZKD02S0410415.1, from coordinate 140,339 downwards.
GATGTTTTTTTGTTGACAGGTTTCCGACCGATGTGCTCCTTGTTCTCAACACACACATTCTATAAAGTATTTCAACTGTCACATGTTCCAACATCATACTTTGGAGGGAATTTTGTTACATATTATTTTCGTCATCCCTGTGATCACCAATGATATGTGTATTTCTTACTTCTCTATTTCTTGAAAGCTATTGAAGAATAAGACTCTCCCCTAGGAAGTAGAATCATCTTTCCTTTATTGAAAACCCTACCAAAGAAGATCGTTCCACCTTACCAAATGTTAAGGTTGTGACGATCCTTGATCGTCGCATGTTTCACCAAAGTGGAATGAAGCATCATCATAGGCTACTTATGTTTAGGGTGTGACAATACTCAAACAAAGGAAAAAGGTTAAATTCTCGAAGGTTCTAGAATGGAATCTTTGAAAGGATGAGGTGGTCTCCGATTAGTTTGTATATCACCTGCTTCTCTAATTTAGCGGGATCATATTAATCTTTTCATCCATCCCTATTCACTCTATATAAAGAGTGATCTCTCATGGGAAAATTTAGGTTGGCTTATGCATGAAGAATTATGTTGAAGATTGTACTTGTGATAGCTTTTCTTTAGCTTTCCAAGTCACTTTGTGAATACTCTTCATCAAAAGCATTGGAGAAAATGTGTGTGTGTTGAGGAAAAGGGCCATTGGAAGGGACCTTGCAACATCAAGGCATAGGTTGTGTTCTCCACTTTCATCAATATAATGCAGTGATACATTTCTTCACTATAAAAGTGTCTTCATTTTTATTGCATAACTCCTTGATTTTATGCATAGGTTTCATTGGAATATATATATTGTTGCTCCCTCCCTTTATTGGTTTGTGATTCCTAATAAGTTTAACATCCCAAAAACTTAAAGATGGAGCAAGGGAAACACTAGAAAGGATCAAGCAACGTTTAAATGGTATTTCATTTGTCCCTCATTGAACTAGTTTACATTACAATGAAATCTAAAGAGAAGCTTGTATTATGCTACATTTTGTTCTAATTTCTTGTTGAAGTTAGAGAGATTAGTTTGTGTTCTCACTTACCAATTTGTCAAGTAACACATGGATACACAATAAATATTTTGATCAAAATAAATAAATCTCCATCTTATCCATTGTTATATATATGTTCTTCTACACCACTTCTCATAGTTTTATGCTTGAATCTCAGAGTTGGGAACAAGGCTGAGTTGTTGAGTTTTCTTATTATGTTTTTCTAACATATTTTCTTATCTGATCATGGAGTATTTGAAGCCACCTATATGGCTGTAAAATCTTTTGTAATGAAGAAAATCTTTCATAAATAAAACTCCACGAAAAAAAAAATTCAGGGTTGATCTCGAATGTGCTTTGTAACCTTGTTTTCAGAATATAAACTATTTGAGGTTGACCTGTAAAATTCTCTTTTGATCTTGACTGCATTACTCTATTAAAATTATTTGAGATGATAAAATAACTCTCTCCTATGAATAATATACGGATTTATTTATATATTATCAAGAATATTTTGTGTGATTCTGATCATTATTTAATTTTGATGTTGAAGCCCTCCTTGAATATTTTCTGATTAAAATACCTTTGTTGCACATAAATATCATATTGGGTTATTGAAGAATCATTCTCATATAAATCCAAGAAATTAAGATTTGGGTTTTTTTGTCTATCACTCTTCCTACTCCAAGATATTCAAAGATATTTCTTTTAGGCAAAGAGGAGAACCACCTCTCTAAAAACAAAGGGTGACTAATGTCCTCATGAGGTTGTTGTTTCTGTCTTGATGGATTCAAGAATCAACATTTTTGGCGACCATACTGGGGAATGATTTATTTTCAAAGATATTTGAGGAACCATAAATATCCATGGCTCAAAGTTTTTAGAATAATATTCAAGAAAATGGCTACTTATTTTAAGCATGTCTCACCTTTTTTGTAATATAAAAAAGAAACGAGAAGCACCAAATATTTGAGTGAATGAACTCCCTAGAAACTCCATTGAAAAAATTCAAAATGAAGGGTTTCATTCATATCCTAATGCTTATTTATCAACCCCGTCAATGGCTTTGCAAGACTTAGAAAAAGGGATAATTACTCACAGATGGAGAGGATTTCATAATACCCCTTTAAATCTACCAGAAGTAGACTTTCAAATGCCGAATATTCCTATTGAAATGTTTTCTACATTCTTTGGGGATGCTTCAGAAGATGCAGAGAAACACTTGATTAATTTTAAAGGTACATGTTATGATTTCAGCCTCACTAAAGACAAAGTTACATGTATATTATTCGTACAAACTCTGTGAGAGGATTCTCTTGAATGGTATGGTTCATTAATGCATAACTCCATTACTAGCTGGGATGTGTTAGAGGATTCATTTGCAGAAAAAATCATCCCAAAGGTGCATTCATTTGTTTTTGTTGAGGTTGTTTCCCACCCATCCTCTCTCATATATAAGAACGATAATTAAATGCCCAATTTTGAAGAATAGTTTAATCAAATATTGGATGAAATGTTTAAGTCAAGTCAAGTTCATGAAGATGAATATGAAAATTCCAAATTACAAGAAGAAAATTTCATCCTCCTATATACTCCATATGAAGATATTTCAAACAACAAATTTGAGAATGAAATTGAGGAGCCTCCACCAAATACACAAGAAGATCTTAGACTTGTAATAGATGATGAAACGTTACAAAAGAATTTGCAACAAGAATAATTGATGGAAGAAGTGAATTTTGAGAAGAATGATGAGCAAGATCATATTGATATTTTTGATCAATCAATAACCTTGGAAGTGATTGGAAGTAAGGAAAAGGATGAATGTATTCTTATGTTGAAAAATCCTTAGCCAATCAAAGACAATAGTATTCTTGAGTGTTCAAGAATTGATTTCATTGAATTATGGCTCAAAAGTATTGTCAGCCCACAAACACAAACAAGTCTTCTAAACACATTGCTCGATCCCATTGTGGTACAGTTTGGGCATGCTCTCGATTTTCATGCTCTTGATTGATTGGTAGTAACCCAAATATTTTTATTACTGTTGGATCCCATTTCACAAGTCAATGGGATGCTTGAATGGCTCCATTGGAAATCTGCTAATAGCTAGGGTGCCCCTTTATTTCAAGTAAGTTAGGGTAGGTAGATCTTTTGATGTAGGCCCCCTACTTCCCCGTAGGGATGTGCGACCTCCTGGTCTTGTATCCTCCAATTCTCAAGTCAAAAGACTCTTTGGAACCTTAAAGGTCCCCTTCTATATCGAAACGCTGACCCCCTTGGCTTCTTGGTGCAGTTCTGACAGCAACCCGTGACCTTCCCCCTTTTGCTCTATGAGAAAACTCAGAGTGTCGGTGTTAGCTCCCTTTTGGATAATCCCTCACTTGATGTGACCTGGGGCTAGGACCATGGGATTGCGAGAGTGGTCACAAGCGGTATGGAATTAAACCAATTTTGGTCCCATAATGCTCCTCCATCCTACACGTATTCTCTAGACGAAACCATGGTTCAAATTGCGGCCCACCTTTGATATCTTAACCTGCTCACAACTTTTGTTCCCACAATGACACAAAATCGTCGATCTAATGATATTGATGGTAGCGTCCAATCAAAAATTAAAATATGTTCCCTCATTATCTATGGACCAGATCATCTTTCCGTCAATCAATGGTCAAGGCTCTCTTCGTAATTCTGGACTATGGGAGTTTGAAATCTCAAACTCACCTTCCTTCCATACTTCACTTCTTCGGAATTGACGATCTACGGACACATGTCTTGTAAATAAACAACCCTTCCTTTACTTGGGTTTTTGACCTTTCAAACTGGATGAATGGTCCAATGGCTCCTTCTCGATCAATGGTTGATATTTCCTCCGAGGCTCCTAACTTCTGAGATTTCAAATCTCAAACCTCTTTTTACAAATGAATTTTACCTGGAGTATAATATCCATTGAATCGTGTCCTCCTGATCCAACGATCGAGATATTCTTCAAGAGTTTACCCAGAGTTAACATATTTGCACCACATCTACTTTGAATCCAATAGTCCAAATCTTATTCCGGGACTTCAAGTCTTCATGCTCCAGTGATCTCAATTCTCAAACTGAAAATTCACTTTGGATTTTCCCTAGAGTATGAGATCTTTTGACAAGTGTCATCTCCCATATCAATGAATCACGGCTCTTCGAGTGCTCACACTCCATGTGTTTCAATTCTCAACTTCTGCCTTCCTCCATATCTTCTGAGCTGATGACACCTACCCTCCTGGCTTCAATGGTCTTGATATGCTCCGACTCTCTGACTCTCCATGCTCCAGGAGTTTCAAGTCTCAAACTTGACTCCTTATGTGCCCGTGATATCTGACAACTCATGCTTAATCAATAGGATGACTGAGATTTCGCTTCTTCATTTCGGCACTCCGGACTTCGGGAATCTCAAGTTTTAAACTGCTCTCCCTCTTGAGCCTACAACAACCAATGGTTGTGATTCCTCCTAGCGATATGATTCTTAGTCTTAGCCTCTTGTGATCATATGGATTAGATCTATCTCACTCATTGGATGGTCGAGATCTTATTCCAGGTCTCCGGACTCTGGAAATCTCAAGTTTCAACCCTGATATCTTCTCTCCTGGTACGCAAAATACTAAGGTTGGAGCACTTCCTTCTGATCTGAAGACTGTTGATCTCCTTACCTATGATCTAATGATCATAGTTGTTCTTCCTCCTGATATTTTGATATCTCTCTACCTTGGAAGATTTATCTTCTTTCAAAGGTTCCAAACCTTTGTTCTCCCAACGAACCCATCTCTAGGATCTCGTCAACACTCGAAAAAAGTGTTATCTCTTCTAAGCTTCTATCATTAAAACGATTTTGATCTCCCACACACACTTTGCATTCTCGAGATTTTGAATAACTCAGTTTAAAGGATTTTCTTGAAAATAAAATTCTTCTCGGCCACCTGGCATTCTTCTATGCTGGTTCTTCGAAGCTTGTTGGCTTCTTGATGTTATGTACACATTGCACCTAGTCTTAGTTTCTATGGTTCTCTCTCTAAACTTCTCTGATTCAATCCGAGACTCAGTCAACACACTCCTTGTGTTTGAGATGCACACCTTTCATACAAGTATCAAAAGAGAAATGATCGAAAATCAACCATCTTCATCATGAACTCATACAGTTAATCTCTCGAACACTCATACATGAATGAACTAACTAAATCATACACACAAAAATCAACATTCATTCAAGCACAGATAAGATGAACACAATCCAAGGATTTGGGACAATTTTTGTATGTTCTATTCATTCATGAAAAACAAAATACATAGTGTTTTTGCTACTCTACTCTTCTCTACTGATCTCTCTATTTTGTCTATCTATTCTGATCTGTTACAATGCAACAATGTAAAACTATCTAAGGACCACTCCATGAGCTCTCTCGTCCTTTTCTAAAATATATCATTTCAAATTCAAATCTATTACCTACTCTGTCTTATTACAATAACTACTAGTTATTTCCAGATAGAGTCAATACTCCATATTTGCAGTTTCTTACAATCCTTCAAGATGTACAAACAAGTTACATTTTTTAAATTCTATTACAAAAATATCTCAACAATCGATTAAATTCTTACTTAAATGCTTGATTTGAAACTCTGTCATTGTTGAGATGTCATTCGTCTGCCTCCACGCGTGCATTGTTGACTTTGAAGGCGATGCTCCTACATCATGCTCCTCTAGTTAAAACATGTCATGGACTCTTGTCCATGAGCTCCTGCACTATCTTTCCATGCTTCAAAATATCATGTTTTGTGACCCAGCTTGCATCTTCCATTGGATTATCTTTCCACTTCACTAAGTATTCAGTATATGTCTTCCTCCTGGTTTTCTTTCCGTCACTTTGTTCAATAATTTTCTCCATCTAAGGTTTTTCTGCTGTGGGAAATTTCTCTTCCCACTGAATTTCTTTCTGATCATATGATTCTCCTGTTCCATCTCTCCTGTAAGGATACAAGTCTACAACATTGAATATCGTTGATATCCCAACATTGTCTGGCAAGTCAATCTCATAAACATTGGCTCCAAATTTTCTGAGAATCTTGCATGGTCCTATCTTTTTCATCTTCAACTTGTTATACATTCCCCTTGGAAACCTTTCTTTTCTCAAATGATATAAAACTTCATCTACAACTTCAAATTGAACTTCTCTTCTCTTTTGATCAACTCTTCTCTTGTATTTATGATTGTTGTCCTGTAGCTTCTCTTTGACTCCGTCATGGAGTTTTTGCATTTCTGTTGCAAAATCCCCTGCTCCAACACTTTTGAATTCATCTTGATTCAAATCTGTCTCTCAACTATGTAATCCCTCTTGGTTGTATCCCATATACAATTTCAAATAGAATTTTTCTTGTGCTCCTATTCACTAAATTTTTGAATGCAAATTATGCTTGTGCCAGACTCTGATCCCATTTTCATCCTTGCTCAGTGACTGAAATTTTCAATAAGTTTCTAAGACTTTTGTTTACTAATTCATTCTATCCATCCATCTGAGGGTGATATGATGAACTAAAGGAAAATTTCATCCTGAGCCTTTTCCGTAGAGTCCTCCAAAAGTGTCTTACAAATTTGGTGTCTCTGTCTGAAACTATGTTCCTCGGAAATCCATGTAGTCTCACTACTTCTTTGGAAAAAAATTTGGTGATGTGCATGGCATCTCTTGTCTTTTGGCATGGTATGAAGTGTTCCATTTTTTAGAATCTTCTACCACAAAAAATATGGAATCGCTCCCTTTTTGAGTTCTAGGCAATCCCAAAACAAAAATCCATACTGATTGCATCCCATGGCCTTTCTGGAATTGGTAATGCCTGATACAAGCCAGTGTTTTTTTGTCTTCCTTTTTCATATTGACAAATTCTACATTTGTTCATGAACTTATTCACTTCTTCTCTCATGCTTGGACAATAATACAAATTTCTCAACTGTGCAAATGTCTTATTGTGACCAAAGTGTCCAGCTAAACTGCCACTGTGTTTATCTTTCAATAGGTTGTCTCTCATTGAGCACTTGGGAATGAATAATTGGCTTCCCTTGAACAGTAATCCATCCTGGATCAAATATCCAGTCCATGGGATTCTCTCTCCCAATAAAGTATTCTTACATTCCTCATAAGCTTCTTCAAAATCCATGTCTTCTTTACACATATCCTTGAGGTGTTCGAACCCCAAAGTCTCCACTTGGAATTCTTATACAATCAAACTCCTTTTGCTCAAAGCATTTGCGACTTTGTTAGTAGTTCCAGCATTGTGTTTAGTAAAAAAAGTAAAATTTTGCATAAATTCTACCCATTTTGCATGTTTCTGATTCAACTTTTCTTGGCTAGTAATAAATTGCAAAGCATGATTATCACTGTACAAGACAAATTCTTTCAGAATTAGATAGTGTCTCCATTTTTTCAAATCTTGGATCACTGCATAAAATTCTTTGTCATACGTGGAATACTTGTTTTTGGCATCATTTAGTTTCTCGATGAAATAAACAATTGGCCTATTGTCCTGACTCAAGACCTCTCCAATAGCTAATCCACTTGTGTCACATCTCACCAGATTTTTTTTTCCAAAATATGGTAAGACAAGAATTGGTTTCTCTCCGATCTTCTATTTCAACACTTTGAAACTTTTTTCATCTTCCTCTGTCCCACTGGAGGAATTGTGTTTCTTCTTCATAATGTCCAAAATGGTTGCACATATTCCACTAAAATTTCTGATGAATTTTCTATAAAAACTCACTAATCCATGAAAATTTCTTACCTCAAATATACTGCTCGAGGATGGCCATTCTTTGATCGCTCTAACTTTTTCTGGGTCCATGTTCAATTCATTTGATCTAGGTGGATATCGGTGGCCACCCACCTTCTCCAACTGGCCCAAAACATGTTTCTGGCAATTTTGGTAATTTACTATTTTTACCAGTTTTTAACTTTCGAGGCCATTTTGAGGCCCTAAACGATGTTTTTTGAGACAAAGGGGAGAAAAATGGATTGTAGATAGATGTTGCTCACCCAAAAGTTGTATTTCTCCGATAGATATTTCCAACGAGATATTGAACGCCCCAAACAGAGATCGTATGCAAAAGTTATGCCCCTGGGAAGTTGACATATCAACTACCCCCATCGGGGCCCACAAACCTTTTGGATTTTCATCTTTCGGGGTTAGGGTTTTGGATTTTACTAATGTTAAAAAGGACCTTAGAGCCTCATTGTAACAATAATCTTCTCATGGATGTGAGTAGCCGTCACATCTCTTCTCAGGGATAAGCTACCACCATTCTAGCAAGTCTTTCACTCTGTATTTTACAGTCTCTGTACATTTATTTCATTAATAGAAATCATGTATTACTGTATATCTATGACTCTTGTTTTATTTCCTCTATATCTTTGTTATATTGTTTTCTCTCTTGCAATATCTCTAAATATTTGTGTGTTATATCTCCGCTCTCATTTCATGCCGAAAATAATCTGGTTCAATGGTATCAGAGCAGGCTGATCTTGATCATTTTCAATGCATGTCCCCGATGAGGTATGAGTATATCAAGTTGGGTATCAATCTTGTCTCTATTGAGGAAAACCTCTCTCGCACACCCAAGAAACCCTCAATGGTGGAAGAAAATAAAAACGACGGAGCAGACGATCCTATCAGTCCGTTGCTTAAGCAAGCTCTCATGCGACAGAGGGAGGAAATGATTGAGAATTTTTCCCACGTCCTTCAATGCCTTATGATAGCATCAGGTGCATCTTCATCAAGTGGCCACTTTGGAGGCACCTCTCCTTTCAAGGTACAGGTTAATTTTGATATTCTTGTATTTGAAGGTCAAATAGATGCAGATGCCCTGAATAAATGGTTAAATATGTTACAAGGTTATTTCTCTGTTCATAATTTTTTTGACAAGGAAAAGATCACCTTCACACTCCTTAAGGCTCTCCCCCATGTCAAACATTTGTGGGAAACTTACTAGGAGCAGAGTTCCATAGAGGAGTCTGGAATATATGGGGTCGAGCTCACTTGGGATTTTTTTGTGGATGCGGTAAAGGAACAGTACTACCCTATTGG
>JZKD02S0410415.1:104160-116826 GCA_000966675.3 Picea glauca | reverse complement strand
ATGAAAAGAAGGGTCACGAGAAGACAAAGAAGGACACTGGAAAATGGTGTGATTTCCAAGAAATCCCCTAGCACAACACTGATGAATGTCGCTCAAAACAAACATTGGTGGATGAGATCAAAGACAAGGAGCCAAACCCTGATTCAGAATTTGATTATGAAAATAATGGTAAAAGACAGATCATCGATGAAAACCCCACTGCTATTTTCACGACTGCAACAATTCAACCAGAAGAACCAACAGATCCTAAAGAGGGGGAGCACCTTTTTCATTCACAAATGTGGGTGAAGGGGACCCCGCTGCATTTTATTGTTTATAGCGGAAGATAGAAGAACCTCGTCTCAGCAGAGGTCGTCAAACAGTTGGGATTGTCGACAACACCACACCCGCAACCATACAACATCAAGTGGCTTCACCAAGGACGAGATCTTCATGTCAGCCAACAATGTTTATTGTCATACGGCATCCAACCCTTCAAGGATGAGGTATTATGTGATGTTTCCCCAATGGATGTCTGTGATGTTCTCTTGGGCCAGAAATATATGTGGAAACGCCATGCTATCTATGAGTCTTGACCCCGTAGTGTCATTATTACTCTGGGGGTCATCTATACAGGATACCAGAGGTAGTTACAACTACTTCCCCATGTAAACAGTGCCGCAAGTTATTATTTCATACTACAAAATTCATCTTCTCCACAATCTGTTCAAAAGAGGAACAAAAGGATACTGCAACCACTACAGCCTCAGCCCAAGCACCTTCTATCCACCAGAAGCAGGTCAACAAGGTTGCAACAAAGCCCAAAGATTCCCTCTGCACACAGTCATCTCATGTAGCTAGACTGGTTAAAAAGGTCCAACCCTTCCAGCCACAGGTTTGTGACGACCTTCAACAAACCAAGCAGCGCGACGGTTCCAACAAGGCAAGCAACTCACCAAGATTCAGATTCAACACTCGCTTTCCCTTCTCCCCTGAGAACTCAATGCAATGGAGACCACTTCTTCCTAAGGAGGGAGGATTGATCCAGGTGGATATCGGTGGCCACCCACCTTCTCCAACTAGCCCAAAACATGTTTCTGGCAATTTTGGTAATTTACTATTTTTAGCAGTTTTTAACTTCTGGGGCCATTTTGAGGCCCTAAATGATGTTTTTTGAGAAAAACAGGGAGCAACATGGATCATAGATCATGTTTCTCACCCGAAAGTTGTATTTCTAGGATATCTCTTTCCAACGAGCTATTGAGCACCCAAAACAGAGATCGTATGCAAAAGTTACACCCCTGGGAAGTTGACATATCAACTACTCCCATCGGGGCCCACAAACCTTTTGGATTTTCATCTTCCGGGGTTAGGTTTTTTTATTTTACTGATGTTAAAAAGGCCCTTAGAGCCTCATTGTAACAATCATCTTCTCGTGGATGCGAGTAGCTGTCACATCTCTTCTCAGAGATAAGCTACCACCATTCTAGCGAGTCTTTCACTCTGTATTTTACAGTTTCTATACATTTATTTCATTAATAGAAATCGTGTATTACTGTATATCTATGACTCTTGTTTTATTTCTACTATATCTTTGTTATATTTTTGTCTCTCTTGCAATATCTCTAAATATTTATGTGTTATATCTCCGCCCTCATTTCATGCCGAAAATAATCCAGATCATCATTTGAAGAGATTACGAAACCCAAATATATGAGCTCCTTCTTCATAAAAGAACTCTTCTTCAGATTTATCATCAATCTCTCTTGCTGCTACCTTTCCATCACTAAGGTCAAATGGCTTAAGTGTTCTTCCTTTGTCTTGCTGAATATTAGTATGTCATCCAGATATACTATGCCAAATTTTCCTATGAAGTCTTTCAACACTTCATTCATTAACCTCATAAATTTTCTTGGTGCATTTGTCAACCCAAATGACATGACCAGCCATTCAAACAATCCTTCATTTCTCTTGAATGTTATTTTCCATTCATCTCCCTCTCTCCTTCTTATTTGATGATATCCACTCTTCAAGTCTATCCTGGAAAAATACATTTCTCCACTAAAACAATCCATCAAATCATCCATCCTCGATAAAGAAAATATGTACCTAATGGTTATCAGGTTGATGGATTGAGAATCCATACACATCCTCCATACTCCATATTTATTTCGACTTAACATAGTCGGTACTGCACATGGGCTTAGGATTTCCATGACTAATCCTTTATCCAACAACTCTTGGACTTGATTTTTGACATCCTCATTCTCTCTAGGTGTCAAGCTATAAGCTTATTTGTTTGGTGATGCAGACCCCCTTGCCCTTGGGTCGAGATCCACACAGGATCATTCTTCTTCGAATACATAGAACTGAAATAGTTCTTTCAGGCCCTCACTGGAACCCCATGAATCTGATCCACAAGTCCTTTGGAAACCCCACCTGTGCGAACAAGCACTAGGCGTGAGCTTCACCTCCACATGACCACGACGTTGTGGATATATTGGGATTTTGGTAACTGGGAGTTTGAAACGCAGCAGCCGAAAACACTAGTCACTCCATTCCCCGTATTCCCGAAATGGCCCAATGACAAAATGGGCTCAGATCTTTTCTAGACTTCACAAATCGGGAGTTCGAAACTCTCGATTCCAAAGTCACTGCCTCCTCTACTTCCCGAACCCCGAAATGCTGAAATTTCGAAATGGTTCAATGGCTCTGGCTCATGCTATTTCCTTTGAATGATTTGGGGTTTCACAATTTTGCAAGTTGGGACTCGACATCTCCCAACCCCTGGTCTCTTGAACATCCATGTCCCAAAATGTCGAAAAGGCTTAACGACAAAGTGCTATCGACTTTCGTGATTTGGGAAACCACATTGCAACTGCTCCCCATGCTCTCTGTCTTTGGATTTTCCGGTGTCCGAATCCCGAAATTCCCAAAATGTTGAAATCTACCTGTTATCACGGTCCACTATTAAGGATTTCAGAATTTGTAATTCCGCGATTCCGACTACAGACGGTTCTTGGTCCTTCAATCTCCCAGACTCCGAAATGCCGAAATGTCGAACTCCGAAATGGTTGCTTCCTCTGTGAGCACATCCTTGCTCCAAGGATATGTCATGTTTCTTGACTACAGGTTTTTCAACGCAAAGTGCCCCAGCTCCTTGTCATCGGTATTTCTGAAATGTCGAACCCCGAAATGCCGAAATGTCGAAATGCTAAAAGGCACCCATCCTTAACCTTCTCACAGATCTGTGAGATCCGACGGTCCATGGGATTTTCGGCACTTCTCCACGAAGCGTCTCCACCGTCTGTTTCAAATCTTCTCCTTCACGACCTCCCAGAGGTTAAACTCTGTGCGCCTTCCTCTGAATTCGATGGCTATTGGTCCTTTGCACTAGATCTAACAAACCAGATATGTTTCTCTTCTCCTGGTGCACTTTCCTACGTGTGTATAGACATGAAACGCGATGGTCCAGATCTTTTCTCTCCAACTGATCTAATAGTAGTTGTGCTCTACCTTGAGCATGGCCTTCTTCCTTTCCCTTGGAATATTTCTTGCTCCAAAAGGCCTCAACCTTTGCCTCTGCTGTGAAGCCTATAACCTTGGCTCCTGCCTGTATTCTAAGAGGCATTCCTCCTCCTGAGCTTTGTTCACTTTGAACCCTCCAAAGGGTTTTCTTGACCTCTGCACTCCTTGTAGGGTCCTTGCATGCAATTATGTTATCTCTTCTGATCTTAAGAACTTTGAGACAAGTTCTCACCTCTGCACACTCCTTGTTCCTGACGAGCCTACTGACAATTGTTTATTTCCACTTCACTTGAGTATTACCTTGGTGCACTCCTTGCACAGGTATTTTTCCTTCTTGAGCTTCAACTTCTTGAACCTCAATGGTCTCTATCCCTTCCTCTCCTTGAAGGGATTAAAGCGCCCTCCTCTGCAACTTCCCGCTCAAGCACATCTTGCTGAGCCTACAGAATGTTCAGAAATCCTATGAGTGTCTTCCCATGACACTTCCCTTATCTTAGAAATCAAAAGATTTCCTTCTATGCACACTTGCACCAGCTCAATTCCCACCTGGAAAAGTTCTCCAGAGTCCTCAGTTACTCTGTCTTCTCTCTGAACTCGAAATAGAGTTCTCCTGTGCACTCTATGCACTTGCTCAATTCCCTCCTGGCAAAGCTTCCATAGAACCTTCAGTGATTCTATTTTCTCTTTTCCTTCCTCTTCACAGTCTTACCTCCAAGGTGTTCAACAACCTTGAGGATTCTTCCCTGGGTCTAATACTTCCTTTGGTGTGCCCTCTTGGAACAACTCTGTACAAATTCTATAGAATTGAGAATTGCATTCTATGCACTGGCTCAATGCATCCTGTGCATTTTCTCAATGCCCTCCTGGCAGACCCTTTATAGATTTCTCAGTAATTCTGCTCCTCCTCTCTATGCTCTTCTCTGCACAGCTTCTCCTTCAAGGTGTTCAGCAATAGTGAGGATTCTTCCTCGATTCAATGACTATAGCTGGTGTGCCCTCCTGGCACGTCTTTGTTTGAAATTCCACAGAATTTAGAATTGCACTCCTTGCACTGGCTTTTAGAACATGTTGTATTTTGTCATTCAACCTTTTGTATGAAGCCTCAAAGAACCCAAACCTGAAATCAAAGAACTCAACAGAAAACAACTCATGTCTGTAACCTGCAAATGCATACAAACATACATCTACAGCATATCATCACACATAAAGACATTCATTCATGAACTCACAAACACATGAACAAAAACATGCAGGAAAAACTGCTATGTTTGTATTAATATGAAATGCCTCTTTTCAATGTGTTCGAGCTTGGACTGCAACAAAGTCTTGGCTCTCCTCTCTTCTCTACCTCTCTATCGACTAACTCCCTACAAATACAAAGGTTTTTTTTACAAAAGGGGCTCCTCGAGTGCTTCCCTCCATCCTCACCAACTCTCATTAATTACAATGAATTACATTGAATGGGCCATCAAATCCGAATTGGATCTAGATCCCCGTCAACATGTCAACCATTAAAGGCGACACTAACTACAACCTACTCAAAGGGATGGCTTGGCTCTTCGGCCTTACAATCATTTAATTACATTTTCAAAATTTGAAAAATGAGAGGGCTACGCCTCTCTCCTTCCATTGAATGCACACTTGATGTGTTGGTTGGATGGTGCTTGATGATGTTGGAGTGATGCTCTTGCATCATACTCCTCAGCTGCAAAACTCATGAGCTCCTACTCATGAGCTTCCCAACAGTGCTTTTGAAATCCACCTGGATCCAAAAAAGTGCTTTGAAGCTGTCCATTTGCTCCACTACTTCACTGCTACTACTGCATCTGTTGCCCTGCTGCTATGGGAGGTTCTCCTTTGCACAGTTTCCCCTCACTAGAAGTTTCTACTGCTGACCTCAACATCAGCCTTCTGATTCCCTCAATTACCTCATCCAGTTGATCTAGTGGTTGGCTCTCTTTATTTAGTCCCCTTGGCTACACTTCTTCATCCTTATCAGTAGGTAGATCAACTAGATCTCCCATGCCATCTTCTTCCTCTCTTGTAGCATTGAGTTGCCACTCTGCTGAAAACTCCAAATCTACAATCCTATCACTAAGTTGTTGCTCAATTTCCTTCTCTAACATATTTGCTTCTTCCAGTTCTCCTTGTGCTGGTTGAATTCCAAATTCCTCCAGCTACTCCTTAGACTGGAATTTTCCTTCATCTTCTGTTACATGCCTCGAGATTACAGTCATCATCAACTGTTCATATCCCTGGATGAAATTTTCAAGAAATTCCTTGAAATGATCCTCTGCTAACATCTGCATGAGTGTCTCCTCTTGGTAGTCATCTACTAGTTCTGGATTGTTCAACCAATCCTCCAGCAGTTCTAGATCCTTCTCCGAAGGAGTGAGCATCTCAACTGTGTGCTCCTCTTCTTTTCCTTGGGCAACTTCTGACATCTGCTCCATCCCTTTGATAGTCACAACTAGCTATATTTCTACTGTTGATGCACCCGCAACATCTTCCCTGGCCTCGTCTTGGTTGCTTGGTAGGAATATTTTTATCCCTCCAATCATCAGAATGCTCTTTTGATCTTCCTTCTCTATCATCTATCCTTGTTGATATGAACTCACCTCTGATCTCATCTTCTTTGTGAGCTCCTTTCGCTGATCCAAAATCATCCCTGAGTTCATGAGACTTTCATTCAATCTTATCTACTCTCCCTTGCCCACCTGGAAATATGGAGTTTCTCACCTTCCTATGTCGACCTGGCAATCTATGAGATCCTCCAGTGATCTCACCTCATTGTCCTCCTGGCAATTTCAACTTTCAGCACCGCCCTCCTGGCAGTATATGAGACCTTCACCTGATCTCTTTCTATTTCCCACCTGACAATTTGAAAGTCCATCTCTACCCACTTGGAATTCTATGAGATCTCTACTCGAACTCTCCTCTTCATCATTACTAAGATTTCTCCCAGCTTCTAGTTCATAGGTATGAACCATCTCCTCTATGGCCCTGAGGCTTTTCACATACCTCAGCCACCTCCTCAACAACCTTTGTTGTCTTCTAGCCAATAATTTCTTGACTGGCCACTTCACCTTTCTCTTCAGAGGCCATTCATACACCCAATGTGTCTTGGCGTTCTATTGCACCTGCAATGCAAGTTTCTCCATTCTCACTCTTATATCAGCAAGTTCTTTGTCCATTTCTACTTTACTCATATGTTGGTGGTCTCCTCTTCCACCACGCTCATGGCCTTCAGTAGCCATTTTCCTATTCCTGTCTACCATCCTAGAAAACTTGTTGCTGTCACTATACAACTGTGAGTTCTTCCAGCATCTCCTACAGTCCTCCTGACTGTCTATTGACTATTGCACTCCTTGCTACAATCATCATAGATCTTCAACACTCTATCTTCCTTCTTCTTTTGTCTANCTCACCCGAAAGTTGTATTTCTAGGATATCTCTTTCCAACGAGCTATTGAGCACCCAAAACAGAGATCGTATGCAAAAGTTACACCCCTGGGAAGTTGACATATCAACTACTCCCATCGGGGCCCACAAACCTTTTGGATTTTCATCTTCCGGGGTTAGGTTTTTTTATTTTACTGATGTTAAAAAGGCCCTTAGAGCCTCATTGTAACAATCATCTTCTCGTGGATGCGAGTAGCTGTCACATCTCTTCTCAGAGATAAGCTACCACCATTCTAGCGAGTCTTTCACTCTGTATTTTACAGTTTCTATACATTTATTTCATTAATAGAAATCGTGTATTACTGTATATCTATGACTCTTGTTTTATTTCTACTATATCTTTGTTATATTTTTGTCTCTCTTGCAATATCTCTAAATATTTATGTGTTATATCTCCGCCCTCATTTCATGCCGAAAATAATCCAGATCATCATTTGAAGAGATTACGAAACCCAAATATATGAGCTCCTTCTTCATAAAAGAACTCTTCTTCAGATTTATCATCAATCTCTCTTGCTGCTACCTTTCCATCACTAAGGTCAAATGGCTTAAGTGTTCTTCCTTTGTCTTGCTGAATATTAGTATGTCATCCAGATATACTATGCCAAATTTTCCTATGAAGTCTTTCAACACTTCATTCATTAACCTCATAAATTTTCTTGGTGCATTTGTCAACCCAAATGACATGACCAGCCATTCAAACAATCCTTCATTTCTCTTGAATGTTATTTTCCATTCATCTCCCTCTCTCCTTCTTATTTGATGATATCCACTCTTCAAGTCTATCCTGGAAAAATACATTTCTCCACTAAAACAATCCATCAAATCATCCATCCTCGATAAAGAAAATATGTACCTAATGGTTATCAGGTTGATGGATTGAGAATCCATACACATCCTCCATACTCCATATTTATTTCGACTTAACATAGTCGGTACTGCACATGGGCTTAGGATTTCCATGACTAATCCTTTATCCAACAACTCTTGGACTTGATTTTTGACATCCTCATTCTCTCTAGGTGTCAAGCTATAAGCTTATTTGTTTGGTGATGCAGACCCCCTTGCCCTTGGGTCGAGATCCACACAGGATCATTCTTCTTCGAATACATAGAACTGAAATAGTTCTTTCAGGCCCTCACTGGAACCCCATGAATCTGATCCACAAGTCCTTTGGAAACCCCACCTGTGCGAACAAGCACTAGGCGTGAGCTTCACCTCCACATGACCACGACGTTGTGGATATATTGGGATTTTGGTAACTGGGAGTTTGAAACGCAGCAGCCGAAAACACTAGTCACTCCATTCCCCGTATTCCCGAAATGGCCCAATGACAAAATGGGCTCAGATCTTTTCTAGACTTCACAAATCGGGAGTTCGAAACTCTCGATTCCAAAGTCACTGCCTCCTCTACTTCCCGAACCCCGAAATGCTGAAATTTCGAAATGGTTCAATGGCTCTGGCTCATGCTATTTCCTTTGAATGATTTGGGGTTTCACAATTTTGCAAGTTGGGACTCGACATCTCCCAACCCCTGGTCTCTTGAACATCCATGTCCCAAAATGTCGAAAAGGCTTAACGACAAAGTGCTATCGACTTTTGTGATTTGGGAAACCACATTGCAACTGCTCCCCATACTCTCTGTCTTTGGATTCTTCGGTGTCCGAATCCCGGAATTCCCAAAATGTTGAAATCTACCCGTTATCACGGTCCACTATTAAGGATTTCAGAATTTGTAATTCCGCGATTCCGACTGCAAACGGTTCTTGGTCCTTCAATCTCCCAGACTCCGAAATGCCGAAATGTCAAACTCTGAAATGGTTTCTTCCTCTGTGGGCACATCCTTGCTCCAAGGATATGTCATGTTTCTTGACTACAGGTTTTTCAACGAAAAGTGCCCCAGCTCCTTGTCATTGGTATTTCCGAAATGTCGAACCACGAAATTCCGAAATGTCGAAATGCTAAAAGGCACCCATCCTTAACCTTCTCACAGATCTATGAGATCCAACAGTCCATGGGATTTTCGGCACTTCTCCACGAAGCGTATCCACCATCTGTTTCAAATCTTCTCCTTCACGACCTCCCAGAGGTTAAACTCTGTGCGCCTTCCTCCGGATTCGATGGATATTGGTCCTTTGCACTAGATCTGACAAACCAGATATGTTTCTCTTCTCCTGGTGCACTTTCCTACGTGTGTCTAGACATGAAACGCGGTGGTCTAGATCTTTTCTCTCCAACTGATCTAATGATAGTTGTGCTCTACCTTGAGCATGGTCTTCTTCCTTTCCCTTGGAATATTTCTTTCTCCAAAAGGCCTCAACCTTTGTCTCTGCTGTGAAGCCTATAACCTTGGCTCCTGCCTATATTCTAAGAGGCATTCCTCCTCCCGAGCTTTGTTCACTCTGAACCCTCCAAAGGGTTTTCTCGACCTATGCACTCCTTGTAGGGTCCTTGTATGCAATTATTTTATCTCTTCTGATCTTAAGAACTTTGAGACAAGTTCTCACCTCTGCACACTCCTTGTTCCTGACGAGCCTACTGACGATTGTTTATTACCACTTCACTTGAGTATTACCTTGGTGCACTCCTTGCACAGGTATTTTTCCTTCTTGAGCTTCAACTGCTTGAACCTCAATGGTCTCTGTCCCTTCCTCTCCTTGAAGGGATTAAAGTGCCCTCCTCTGCAACTTCCCGCTCAAGCACATCTTCCTGAGCCTACAGAATGTTCAGAAATCCTATGAGTGTCTTCCCATGACACTTCCCTTATCTTAGAACTCAAAAGATTTCCTTCTATGCACACTTGCACCAGCTCAATGCCCACCTGGAAAAGTTCTCCAGAATCCTCAGTTACTCTGTCTTCTCTCTGAACTCGAAATAGAGTTCTCTTGTGCACTCTATGCACTTGCTCAATGCCCTCCTAGCAGAGCTTCCATAGAACCTTCAGTGATTCTCTTTTCTCTTTTCCTTCCTCTTCACACTCTTACCTCCAAGGTGTTCAACAACCTTGAGGATTCTTCCCTGGGTCTAATACTTCCTTTGGTGTGCCCTCTTGGAACAACTCTTTACAAATTCCGCAGAATTGAGAATTACATTCTATGCACTGGCTCAATGCATCCTGTGCATTTGCTCAATGCCCTCCTGGAAGACCCTTTATAGATTTCTCAGTAATTCTGCTCCTCCTCTCTATGCTCTTCTCTACACAAATTCTCCTTCAAGGTGTTCAGCAAAAGTGAGGATTCTTCCTTGATTCAATGACTATAGCTGGTGCGCCCTCCTGGCACGTCTTTGTTTGAAATTCCACAGAATTTAGAATTGCACTCCTTGCACTGGCTTTCAGAACCTGTTGTATTTTGTCATTCAACCTTTTGCATGAAGCCTCAAAGAACCCAAACCTGAAATCAAATAACTCAACAGAAAACAACTCCTGTCTGTAACCTGCAAATGCATACAAACATACATCTACAACATATCATCACACATAAAGACATTCATTCATGAACTCACAAACACATGAACAAAAACATGCAGGAAAAACTGCTATGTTTGTATTAATATGAAATGCCTCTTTTCAATGTGTTCGAGCTTGGACTGCAACAAAGTCTTGGCTCTCCTCTCTTCTCTACCTCTCTATCGACTAACTCCCTACAAATACAAAGGTTTTGTTTACAAAAGGGGCTCCTCGAGCGCTTCCCTCCATCCTCACCAACTCTCATTAATTACAATGAATTACATTGAATGGGCCATCAAATCCGAATTGGATCTAGATCCCCGTCAACATGTCAACCATTAAATGCAACACTAACTACAACCTACTCAAAGGGATGGCTTAGCTCTTCGGCCTTACAATCATTTAATTACATTTTCAAAATTTGAAAAATGAGAGGGCTACGCCTCTCTCCTTCCATTGAATGCACACTTGATGTGCTGGTTGGATGGTGCTTGATGATGTTGGAGTGATGCTCTTGCATCATACTCCTCAGCTACAAAAATCATGAGCTCCTACTCATGAGATTCCCAACACTGCTGCTAAAATCCACCTAGATCCAAAAAAGTGCTTTGGAGTTGTCCATTTGCTCCACTACTTCACTGCTACTACTGCATCTGTTGCCCTGCTGCTATGGGAGGTTCTCCTTTGCACAGTTTCCCCTCACTAGAAGTTTCTGCTGTTGACCTCAACATCAGCCTTCTGATTCCCTCAATTACCTCATCCAGCTGATCTAGTTGTTGGCTCTCTTTATTTAGTCCCATTGGCTACACTTCTTCATCCTTATCAGTAGGTAGATCAACTAGATCTCCCATGCCATCTTCTTCCTCTCTTGTGGCATTGAGTTGCCACTCTGCTGCAGACTCCAAATATACAATCCTATCACTAAGTTGTTGCTCAAGTTCCTTCTCTAACATCTTTGCTTCTTCCAGTTCTCCTTGTGCTGGTTGAATTCCAAATTCCTCCAGCTACTCCTTAGACTGGAATTTTCCTTCATCTTCTGTTACATGCCTTGAGATTACAGTCATCATCAACTGTTCATATCCCTGGCTGAAATTTTCAAGCAATTCCTCGAAATGATCCTCTGCTAACATCTGCATGACTGTCTCCTCTCGGTAGTCATCTACTAGTTCTGGATTGTTCAACCAATCCTCCAGCAGTTCTAGATCCTTCTCTGAAGGAGTGAGCATCTCAACTGTGTGCTCCTCTTCTTTTCCTTGGGCAACTTCTGACATCTGCTCCATCCCTTTGACAGTCACAACTAGCTATATTTCTACTGTTGATGCACCTGCAACATCTTCCCTGGCCTTGTCTTGGCTGCTTGGTAGGAATATTTTTATCCCTCCAATCATCAGAATGCTCTTTTGATCTTCCTTCTCTATCATCTATCCTTGCTGATATGAACTCACCTCTGATCTCATCTTCTTTGTGAGCTCCTTTCGCTGATCCAAAATCATCCCTGAGTTCATGAGACTTTCATTCAACCTTATCTACTCTCCCTTGCCCACCTAGAAATATGGAGTTTCTCGCATTCCTTTGTCGACCTGGTAGTCTATGAGATCCTCCAGTGATCTCACCTCATTGTCCTCCTGGCAATTTCAACTTTCAGCACCGCCCTCCTGGCAGTATATGAGACCTTCACCTGATCTCTTTCTATTTCCCACCTGACAATTTGAAAGTCCATCTCTACCCACTTGGAATTCTATGAGATCTCTACTCGAACTCTCCTCTTCATCATTACTAAGATTTCTCCCAGCTTCTAGTTCATAGGTATGAACCATCTCCTCTATGGCCCTGAGGCTTTTCACATACCTCAGCCACCTCCTCAACAACCTTTGTTGTCTTCTAGCCAATAATTTCTTGACTGGCCACTTCACCTTTCTCTTCAGAGGCCATTCATACACCCAATGTGTCTTGGCGTTCTATTGCACCTGCAATGCAAGTTTCTCCATTCTCACTCTTATATCAGCAAGTTCTTTGTCCATTTCTACTTTACTCATATGTTGGTGGTCTCCTCTTCCACCACGCTCATGGCCTTCAGTAGCCATTTTCCTATTCCTGTCTACCATCCTAGAAAACTTGTTGCTGTCACTATACAACTGTGAGTTCTTCCAGCATCTCCTACAGTCCTCCTGACTGTCTATTGACTATTGCACTCCTTGCTACAATCATCATAGATCTTCAACACTCTATCTTCCTTCTTCTTTTGTCTA
>JZKD02S0410415.1:28553-42454 GCA_000966675.3 Picea glauca | reverse complement strand
CACATGCAATGGCACCATTACCCAGTTGAAGATATCATAGATGAATTCTTTGGCCTTATCTTCCCAAAGCTTCGAGTGGTAGACATGAATAGGCTCTGTATTAGATGGAGCCCAGCTCCAGTTCATTAGTGGGAAGGGTGTCATGAAGTAGATGGCATCCATGATGCAAGAATACATAATGAACGAAGCTGCTTTCTTACTCACCCTATGTGCTTGATATTAAGTAATTCAACTGGTCAGACTGTCAAACAACAGTTTGGCCCAGTCGAAGGAGAAACTCTCAGTGACTATATGAATGAGTGGCACCCATGGGAGGAAAAAATGGGTAGTGTCTTCCTTCCCATACAACCTTCAGGTCATCATCGCTATGTACTTGAATTGTGGCTCCAAGGAAGAGATCGAATAGATCCCATTGGTGTCAGCCTTGAATTTCGCGGTGTGTGAGACCCAATATTTGATCAGATCGAACAAAATTTTTGCATACTACTCACACTCCTTCTTGAAACCTTCTAGGAATTCGGCATTGTGAGTAAGGTTCAGTGTGGGTGATAGTTTATACATTGCTAGCAAATGTTCTGGCCTGAAGGTACCAATCATCACCTTTTGTTCGCTGATAATCATCCTGGTCAGGATGTCCACATGGTCCAGCGCCCACCTGATCATATCACAATAGGGAAGAAGCTCGGGCCTCACTTCTATTTTTTGCATCTCTGCTTGAGCGACAATTTTGTATTTGGTTGATAAATCACCCTTCTCGTTGTCTCTAGAATCATCTGAACAGTTTATCGACTCGGATTGCAAGATGTTGGAAATGTATGACCATGTCTTGATAGAATTAATACTTTGGGGCGAGGTATCAGAAACAACGTCTGAACCCTGACCTGAACTCTCGGCAGCTGACTTGGGCATTTTTCATGGAGAAATGATAGTGAAACCTACAACTGGACCACCTGTCGAAAACATTTGAAAATCACAAACAATGGTTAACCTGGTAAAATGGCTCTGCGCGCAAATAGAAATGAGAACTAAAATAATGAAGGAAAAACTCTCTATCTCGGTCATTTAAACCCCTGGTGTCCTTGCGAACAGAACGGTCAAATTTATTAATAGAAATATTTAGAAGTAAAAATGAGATCCTACTATCTGTCACCTTGCCGCAGTTCAAATAAATGCCATAAATGTTTGACGAGTCATAACATGAACAAACACAAAAACATTTAAAACTTACTCCATAGATGGTGCATGTTAAAGGCTGCTTAATGCATCTGTTAATCCAATTTAGCTCCTTTAATTAAGTGTGTTTTACTCTTTAATCCCCCCTTTTCAGCATTCTTTGTATCAGAAGATTTCACTCCTAGCCTTTGAACCCTTAAAACCTGAAATCGCGATGATGCGATTTAGTTAATTATTCATGATCTGACTTAGGCTCTTAATTAATCCATGCTTAATTAATGAATATCGCGACTTCGAGACTTGGAGATACGAAGGACCGAGTTGTGAAATCGTGATCATGCTTAACCACAGTTTAAAATATTTACTCCTAACACTAACCTGGGTAAAATTTTAAAACTGTTATCGCCACTTCGCGTGTCGGGATACTAAGGACAGTGGGAAACGTCAAGAAATAAGAGAACTCTCGAAACTAGCTTTTTGGGCTTAAATATAACATCTCACTTATTTAGAAGAAGGTGGCTCCAACTAGGGATCTTGTCTCCTCTCGGGACGAGAAGAATAGTAGACCAAGTTCCTATATGGGTATATGGAGTCATCAATTTGCTTCTGAGAAACTGGTTGGGGAAGAGGATATAGAGAGAACCTTGAGGTTCCAAATTGAATTCTGGAAAGCTTTCAAACCCGGAATGCTTTCTAAGCTCAGTTGCAGTCCATGGTAACTTTTCCTTCTTCGACACTAAAATTGGGTTTGCTCAAGGCGGTCCAAACAATCTTAGGAAATTCAACAAGTCCTATGGGTTTTGGCTTGCATCAAAACGAAGTATAATTCATGCTTTTGATCAAGGATACCTACAACAAACCTGAGCTGTAGATCCAGTTTTGAGAAAGCTAATTACCATAGCATAGTATGATTTATGTATGACAGCCTTACAGATATCTTTAGACATTGCTTCACTGCCAGCGAGCCTGTTCAATAAACCAGTGAAGTTATCTGGTCCCCTCTATTGAATTTCCTTTCACTACTTCAAAGGGTAGTTATGCATTTAAATGTTGAGATGAGGGAAATCATTTTATGAATTTCCTTTCATCATCTCTTTGGACTAGATGGGGGAAATCAATTATGAATTTCCTTTCACCATCTGTCTTATATTTTATTTTTTGGAAACTGAAGTGGGGGAAATCAAATTGTATAAGTAATACCAGGGGTGATATCTATGTAAAATTCCCAAAAAAGGCTTGTCAACTTGCTTTGAGTGTTCTGGACCAAATTTCTCTTAACCTTCACAATGCCCTAGCTCGCAAGAAAAAAAAAATTGGGGAATTCATTTCCAGGGGCCTTCGTTTGAGAAAGACTTAGCCATTTGAAAACTGTTGAAAGAATTAAGAGAGTTAAGGTCCTCCCATGCATTTCCTTGTTCAGCAGGGGACTGAGAAGCTATGAAGACCAGTTTACTTCCGGAGATGCTCACCAGTTTCCCAAATGGAAGAAGAAACTCTTTTCCTCTCTGGATGGTATAGGCAGGTGTCAAGGCTTAAGGAGAAAGGACCAAGGGTGAAAAAAGGAAAGTGAGTAGGCCATGGGACCCCAAAAAATAGGATGTTATCATGCAATCCCAACTCAGGTGAACACATCATACTTGTGAGACTTCTACCACATTTAATTGATATTCATTTGAAAACCCAGATACTCTGGAAATTCATCTCTTTGCCTTACCACTTCATCTTATTCTTGAAAAAACATTCTTTATCACCTGTTTTGGGTGGGTCGATTTCCGGATACCTGAACGTCCCTTTCTCCTTTCGCAGTTTGGGCTGTAATTCGGAGGCCTGTATGAAGAAGCACAAAGAGTATCAGGTCTTCATGATTTATGGGATTCTAGGTGTCAAAAATTATGTCTATACTTCTAGGAAATCAACAACCTTTTTTATTCAAGATGAAAGTGAACTTACCAAAAAAAATTTATGAAAAGAAAAGAGAAAACAAATCAGTATATACAATGGAGGTTTGGAACTGATTTATTGCATATAGTGCTTTAAATAATGCCCATTGATAGGGGTGTTGATAGTCACACCATCCAAATTCTCTAACAAAAATGAATTCTTCCCTTCAGAAGATAAGACTTTGAACGGTTCATACCAGATATGATCAAATTTACCATGTTTTGTTGAATCTTCCCTCCTGACATCCCATTTCAAAACCAAATCGTTGGGGAGGAAATCCCTGTTTTTGGCTTTACGATCGAACAACGCTTTCATGTTGCCTTGGTATTTCTGCATCCTTGCCTCTACCTCGATCCTATGTTGTTGGACCTCGATCAGCTGATTTATTCTTCTACTAACGTGGTTTGGCTCTTCTCTCTCATCTTGCCAAAGCTTCATTACAGGGAGTGCCAAATTTATAGGTAAAACCACATCAGTCCCATACACCATTTGAAAAGGAGAAGTACCAATGGATTTCTTCATACCTATCCGATTTTCCCATAAGGCGTATTTTAAGTGTACATGCCAAGATCTTTTGTTTTTGCTCAGTATCTTCTTAATTATGGTAATAAAACTCTTATTTGATGATTCTCCTAACTCATTACCTTGAGGGTAATATGATGTGGAGTGGCCCAATACGATGTTATATCTTTGGCAAACGCTGACCATTGCCATAGACTTGAATGCCTGGGAATTATCTATCACTATTTTTCAAGGACAACCAAATATGGACAGTATGCTCTCTTCTAGGAAATCTATCACCACCGAATTGGTCACCTTCCTAGTGGGAATAGCCTCTACCCATTTGGTGAAATAATCTGTGGCAGTGAGGATACATTTCTGTTGAGCGTTGGAATGTGGGTTGATTTCGCCTATAAACTCTAACCCCCATTTTTGAAAAGGGGCTTCGGTTTTGACAGGAACCAGAGGTAGCACTAGGAGATTTTGTTTTCCTACAAACAACTGGCAAGGCTTGCAGGCTCTGACTTTGATGTTGACATCTGAGAAAAGTTTAGGCCAATAATATCCTGCCCTCAGGATTTTATAAGTTGTTTCCCTCCAGATGTGATGCCCTCCACAGACACCTTCGTTGAATTCGCTTATGACCCCCATTGTTTCTGATTCTACCAAACAAACCAGTACGAAACCTAAGGGTTCCTTCCAATACAATTAACTTTCGAATATGCAATACTTCACCGCATGCATCTTCAGTGTCCTAGCTTTAGCTAGAGATAGATCGCTAGGGTATTTTAGGGTCAGTAGGTAGGACACTATATCATTATACCAATATGATAAGACAAGCTTCTCTTCGATTCTGGAAATCATTATTTGGTCATCGGGATCGTTTACGTCCTCCTGTCCCTCATATCCTTGCAGGTTATTTATTTCGAGCACTCTGAAATTTGATTCCTCCAAGAGCTTAGCCATACCTTGTCCCTTTACTAGTTTCGTCGGTTTTACCTCTAGGTCAAACTGTTGAATTTTAGCGAGCCACTGAACCCTCTTTCCATCACTATCACGCTGGACCAATATATCCTTCACAGAACTGGTGGGAACATATGTGATTACCTTGGAGTGTAGCATGTAAGTTCTAAAATACTTCAAAGCCTTAACCATAACATGCACTTGTTTCTCCATTATTTCATATCTCAGTTCAACATCTCTAAGATTTTTACTAAAGAAGGCTATTGGTTGCTTGAAATCCTCTTCATTCTTCTGGAGGAGTACTGTCGCCACTATGTGTTCGGAGGAAAATGAGAAAATCAGGAAATCCTTTAGGTAATTAGGGCTTGCTAATATGGGTGCTTCGCTGATAACATTCTTGACGTGTGAAAATGATTCTTTAGCCTCCACCATCCATTTCACTTCATTGTTCTTCTTGAGCATATCTATGACCAATTTCACGATTTCAGCAAAGTTTGGGATAAATCTTCTCAAAAATTTTTTTTTTCCTAAAAATGACTAAATTACTTTTATATTCCTAGGAATATTTATGGTGTCTATAGCTTCCACCCTTTTAGGGTTGATTTTGATTCCAACCCGAGACACAATATGGCCCAAGAGTTTACCTTCCTGCATCGCGAAGTGAGACTTCTTGGGGTTTAAAAACAAACCAAAATTTTGGCATTTTTCAAACATTTGCTTCAGGTGCAACAGATGGTCTTCATCGGATTTGGAGAAGACAGTCAGGTCATCGAGGTAGATAACGATGAATTTATCTTTTTAACCAATGAATTTGATGTCCATAGCACGCTCGTTGGTGGCAATTTGATTATAACTGGAAAACCCATTGATCATCAGACATCCTATTTTCCCTGACTAATTTTTCCAAAACGTGATTCATTTTGGGTAGAGGATAGTTATCTTTGAGGGAGGACTTGTTTAGATTTATAAAGTCTACGCACAACCTAATCTCCCCACTTTTCTTCCTAACTGGGACTAAGTTCGCCACCCAGTCAGAGTACCTGAGAGGTACAATAATTTTTGCGTCTAACAAATTTTTCACTTCTCTTTCGACCACAGGCAGTAAAATGGGGTTGATTTGTCTGAGCTTCTGTCTGAAGGGCTTAAAACCAAGTTTTAAAGGTATATTGTGCTCGATTAAAAAGGTATCATAGGTTCTGAGCTCATCATAAGACCATGCAAAGGCATCTTTATACTACCCGAGTAAGTCCTTATACTTTCTTTTTATCTCAGGAGGAAGGTACTTTGATAACTTCACTATTCTAGGCTCTTTGGTGGTGCCCATGTCACAGTCTTTGACCTCCTTCGGTTGGGGCTGTAAGGTGGAATTCAGAGGCATGTCATTTTGATCAAACAACCTTTCCATAGGTATTAGGCCCTTAGGGATCTGATTACTTTTTAACACTAGTAGGCGATGATGTGCAATTTTTTCTCGGAACTCCTGGGGCTCCTCCTCTTCCGGCATAATTCAGGTATGATTGTTTTGGTTCTCCTGGTCAATGTGGGTTTCAGAGAAATCACCCACCATTTCCAGGAACTTTATGATCTTTTCTTCATCCTTGAACACTTGCTAGTGTTGTATGTTGTTTGGTATGGATGGTCTATGCCTTACCTCTATGTGGTACTTTAATTTGAAAGCGGTAGTGGGTACGAAAGTCGAAGCTTCTTTGGCCAGTGAATCAGCTTGCTGGTTTTCGGCTCATGGGATGAAATGAAATTTTACTAATGAAAATAAATTTTCCATTAGATCCCAGGCACAATTTCTGTAAGACCTCAGTCTTGGGTGCTTGGCCCGATATTGTTGATTTACCTGCTTCATAATTAGTTCAACATCTCCATAGACCTCTAAGTTCCTTATGTCCAGCTTCTTGGTAGATTCTAGACCTAGGACTAGAGCTTCATATTCGCAAACGTTGTTTGTGCAGTCTACGTCCCATTGTAGCCTGTACGATAAAGGGACGACAAATTCATTTTTAGGTGCTACAAAAAGCACTCCCACAGCCGCTCCTTCACACAACAAAGCTCCATCAAAAACATTTTCCAAGTTCCAATGCTGTGCATATTTTTAGTTGTTTTTTTGGTTCTGATTTCATCAATGTCACCTTATTCTTCACAAATTTCTTCAGTATCATCAAAGGACAGGATACGATTTCCTAGGTCTTGATCAGCGATGTAAACAGGGTAATTGTTAGGATTCTGTGGATCACTTACTGTATATGCCAAATGTGTTTCTCTATATAACCATGTGAACTGTCCACCAAAAACAGGGACTATGGCGTAGGTCATATCCAACTGAAGAGATCCCCCAAGCTTAGCTCTCAATGATCTAGATAACAATAAACCATACTTCTGGGGTATATCGGCGACAACTACGTCCATTAGGATGTTTTTTGTTGGAATCTGGGCGAGGGTGACTACTAGATATTTGATCCTGCCCATGAACTTAACTCTCCTTGAATCAAATGAGTAAAGATCTCCATAGGGTCTGGTGATTTCAAGGCCTAGTCTATCCATAATAGATTTGGGCATTACGTTATGAGAGGCCCCAGAGTCCAGCATGCAATTATGCAACAATGGATCGTTCACTTTTAGGGTAATATAGAAAGGGGTGACGATATCTTTGGCGCCTTCAAAATGTGAACCAAAAGTGATATTAGGCTTATCATCTTCCAGATTTATTACATTGGAGTGACTCTCCAGATCTGAAAAATTTATCATCTTCATTATCTCTTTTCGGTACACATGATTCTTTTCCAAATCAACCAAAGGTATGTGTATCTTTATCTTTTTTATCTCACTTTCTAGGTGGAAAACTCCCATGGTTTTATCCGTTTCCTTGGCTGAAACCTCAGACTCCTTCCTATCCATTTTATTTAGTAGCACTATTTTAATTTCAATGCTTCTGGTTTCGGGTGTTTGTGTTTCAACTGCCTTATTTTTTTCTTGCTTGCGCTTTGGCTCCTTTTATGTTGGTATTCTGCGAATCTACCCCTATGTTATTTCGCATCTCGATCCCTTTCTGGACGGGCTTGTATATTTCTCCCCTAGGCAAAATTTTCTTGGGTTGCGTAGTCGACACAGGTTTGTTTCTAGGCCTCAAATTGTACTTGTACTGGAGTTCGGCCATTATGGTGCTAGCCATTCCTTGATAAGCAAAGTCATCAATGTTGTTTTTGTCTTCGACCAATGATTGTTTCGTGTTCAGGGACTTCTCATAATATTCTTTGGTCAAGTGAGGCTATACACAGTCGTCACCTAAGTTGTTTACGTCTTCTTCCAAGTCTTCGAACTCTTGCATACCATTTCCCCCTATAAAATTTTCATTTTTCAAAGGTGCTTGGATCTTTTGGTCTTCATTTTTAATTTGTCTTGTTTGGAACCGAGGATTGGGATTTCTCCTAAATTCTCTCTTAATGAATTGATCAGATTTGGATTGATCTAGCTCCATTCTTGAGATTTTGTTTGATAGTTCTTTTATTATCCTAGCCATGTCATCCATTTTTTCATCTGATGATCTTCCATATCTAGAGGGACCTGCTTGTTCTCTGAGACGTCTAGTTTCCCTATTTCCCGTCTCAATTTTTATTTTTTATTTACCTGAAGCCATCATGTTTGACTCAATTTCCACAGTGTCATCCTACATTTGGGTTAGGTCGGCCCCTCTCCTTTCTATTAATAGTAGAACAAAATTGGGTTCAAAATCTCCTGTGAAAGTTACTTTGGCGGCATGTTGAGATGGTTTAACTTCAACAAGGATCTTATTATACATCTTGTTAAAGCTTTGGATAAATTCCATAATAGTTTCAGATCACTTTTTATTTAAAGACCCAAACTCGGTCAAATAGTATAAATTATCCTTTCTTTCACCCCATTGTTTGAGAAAGAGGTCTTCTAGCACATCATAGGATATGATTGAACCTAGGGGCAGGCTCCAAAACCAAGTTCTTACCTGTCCTTCGAACGTTTGGACAAACAATCGAGAATACACGTCCTCATGCTCGAGACCTAGAATATCAACGAATTGATAAAAAAAATTGATATGCTCGGCTGCAGTTAGATCCCCTTCTCGTGTGAACTTGGGTAAGTTTTTCATATAGTTTTTAGGTAAATCATGGAGAGGTATGGGAAGGTCCAAAGGGGACCTTCCCATAGAGGAAGGTCCCCTGTATATGGATGATATCCTGGTGTATTCCAAGATAGAGGAAGAACATGAGCAACACCTGAGAATGGTGTTGCAAGTGTTGAGAGAACACCAGCTGTACGAAAAACTGAGCAAGTGCTCATTTTATCAAAGGCAGATTCATTACTTGGGACACATTATATCTGAAGAAGGGATAGTTGTGGATCCTGAAAAGGTAGAGGCCATTAGAGAATGGCTAGTGCCAAGCAATGTGGTAGAAGTTAGATCTTTTATGGGTCTGGCAGGCTACTACAGAAGCTTTATAGCCATATTCTCAAAGATAGCTCACCCTATCACTTCCTTGCAAAGGAAGGAGAAGAAGTTTCAGTGGATTGAAGAATGTGAGAGAAGTTTCCAGCGATTGAAGCAACTGCTAACCAGTGCTCCAATCCTGAAGATTGCAGATCCAAATAAGGATTACGTAGTCTGCACCGATGTCTGGGAGGAGTTCTTAGCTAAGAGGGATTTGTAATTTGTTATGAGTCCCGAAAGCTGAAAGAGAATGAAAGGAATTATGCCACTCACGATTTAGAGCTAGCAGCAATCATCCACACCTTGAGGAAATGGAGACATTACCTCATGGGCAAAATATTTGAGTTGAGAATAGACCATAACGGTCTAAAGTATTTATTTGATCAGCTGACCTTAAATGCCAGGAAAATCAGATGGCTAGAGTTTCTGTGTGAATATGACTTTGATATCAAGCATATCAAAGGAAAGGAAAATAAGGTGGCTGATGCACTTAGTAGAAAAGGGTATGAATTACATGCTACAGCCATTAGCATGTACAGGTCTGAGATGAAAGACATAATTTTGGAAGCTACAAATATTGATTTGTAGTACAGAGGTCTTGTAGCAAAGATACAGCAGTGTGAGAGACCACAGACCAAGGAAAGTTACATCTTGGGAACTGATGGTTTACTTCTGTATAAAAACAGAGTGTATGTACCCAATGTCCGAGAATTGAAGCTGACAATTCTAAAGGAGATGCATAACATGGATTATGTTGGACATCCTAGATATCAGAAGACTGTGGCAGCAGTCAAAAGCCATTATTTTTGGCTGGGTCTGAAGAAGGAAATCGTTGAATACATTGCCATATGTATGGAGTGCCAGAAGGTTAAGGCTGAGCATAGGCACCCAACAGGGTTGTTGCAACCTTTACCCATTCATGAATGGAAATGGGACGTGGTAAAAATGGATTTTATCACAGGATTTCCCAGAACAAGCAAGCAACGTGATTCAATCTTGGTGGTGGTGGACAAGCTTACTAAATCTGCCCATTTCATTCCACTGAAAACCACTCACAGGGCAGCAGATGTTGCTATATATTTTTAAAAGAAGTGGCACGCTTGCATGGAATTCCTAAGACAATTGTGTCTGATAGGGACCCGAAATTCACCTTGAATTTCTGGAAAGGGTTGTTCAAAGGATTCAGAATGAATCTGAACTTTAGTACAATGTATCATCCTGAGTTTGATGGTCAGACGGAGAGGGTGAATAGGGTAATAGAAGACATACTGAGAATGTATGTGATGGATAAACCATCAAGGTGGGAAGACTACCTGCATTCGGTAGAATTCACCTACAATAATGGGTATCATGTATCGTTGAAGATGAGCCCATTTGAAGCACTTTATGGAAGAAAGTGAAACACACCAGTGAGCTAGGATAATCCAGTTGATAGAGTAGTCGTTGGGCCTGAACTGCTCAAAGAGATGGAAGATCAAATGATAAAAATTAAAAGGAATCTAAAAGCTTCCCAGGATAGGCAGAAAAGTTACGTTGACAGTAACAGAACCCATAGAGAATTCAAAGTGGGTGACCATGTTTTGCTGAAAGTGAAAACTAATAGAAGTTCCCTGAGGTTGGGAAGTTGTGCCAAATTGGCAGCAAGATTTTGTAGGCCATTTGAGATCCTGGAAAGGATTGGGCCAGTTGCATACATGCTTGTATTACCTGCATCTATGACTGTACATAATGTGTTTCATGTTTCACTGCTTAAGAAATATGTACTTGATGCTAATCATGTTATCGACTGGAATGTGGTTTAGGTGGAACCAAAAGGTTTCCTACAAGTGCATCCTGTGTGCATATTGGACAGGAAAAGCAAACAGCTCCGAAATTGAGCCATAGAGATTGTAAAGGTCCAGTGGACCTAGTACAGTCCTGAGGACATGACATGGGAGCATGAAGAGGTTATGCGGGCAGAGTATCCACATCTTTCTGAAAATTTTGAAAGGCTTGCAGAGACCGTGTAAGTTGCACTAAGGACAGTGCAAAAATAAGGGGAGGGGGATTGTAGTGTCCCCAACGCTGAGCCCCATTGCAAACCATGTTCTGAAATAAATTATAATTATGTTGTATTGGCTAGTGAGCCAAGTTTTTATAAGATGGTGGCTTATGTGTTTGTTAGGCTAGGGAGCCTAAGGGTTGGAGGCCAAGGGCCTAATTTTGTACTTGTATGTATGAAGAACATTTAATAAAATTGTAAACACCATCAGGTGCAGACCGACCACGATGAATGAGTGAAGGGGGACTGAGCTTCCACAGAGAAGGCAAGGAATTAGGAGCTAGAAGGTGGGAAAGGGGATAAGTGTTGAGCCTAGGGGGCTTAAGCCTAGGAATAATGTTTTAATATTATTCCAAAAAGACATGTACATTTTATGTTTTATCCTAAGTTTCTGGCAAGGGGAGGACATACAAGGGTGATGTGTGCTGGTGGAATGCATGCAGTTCCATGGGTGACATGTGTCAACCTTGGTGCATGTGAATAAAATGACCAGGGTGAGCCATGAGAAGGGTTCCTCCTCCATTCTACCTGATTTCCTGAATGCGTATGGAGCCCTGGATAGTACGACCAACCCGACCCCTGCAAAGAAATCCTTGTGTGTTCCTAAGAGTCAAAAATCCCATGTTACCTTTGATAATCCATGTGCATCCTCAGTCCAACTGATCGAACCCGTGCGTGAAGGCTCTGTCCCAAAGTCGTGACCCTGAACCATTCTACCATTGTTGAACCAGTTGGAAAACCTATGTTTGGCTCTGTAAATCCATGTACACATCTATTCTGTGAGCTGAGAAGCCTGTGTTTGTTTCTGAAGAGTTGGTTTCACCTCCATTCTGAGTCGTGGAGTCTATGTTGACCCCTGCGAGAATTACTCATCATGCATTCCCGTGAACCATCACTGTGAGGCTTTGAGCCATTGCTGAGATTATTTGAGAGGCTGTGTTTGTATTTCCAGTTGGCTAAGGTGACCATGTAGAGCTGGATTGTACATGGCTTGATGGCCAGTGCAAGTTGTGATTGAGCCTATATGTGACCTCTCTAGGTGAGAGAGGTGACTGTTGTTGGAAGAGGTAGGTTGTCAGGCCTGTGAGCGACTCTTTCCAGGTGAGAGAGTTTGTTGGGAAGTGGTTTCTTCCAGAGAGTGTCCAACACCAGCTTCAGGCTTTGAGACTTCCTGATCCAGCTTGTTGTTGAGACCCGAAGAGGGAGGTTAGCACCGATGGACTGTGCTTGTGAAGGTGTATACTCCCGGGTGGAACAAGCATGTGGGGAATGAGAGTCTAGTAGTAGTGGGCGTAAGATGGCATCTTGGGAAGAATCCTTCCGGTTTTCTGTGTTGTTTTCCCCGTAACCTCAGCCTAGCCTAGGATTCCTTGCCTTGGGGTGGAGCTTACTCTCATCTCAAGGGTGACCCATTGTTGAATTGATGAGCAGTGCAGTCTAAGGATGGGAGGTTCGTGGAAAGCCTGCACTTGGTTGGTGGATTCTACCACTATTAAAAGATAAGTATCTGATTATGCTTTAATCATGTTTTGCATGACTTTGTTTCTTATGTTATCATGATTTCTGTTGTGTATATGAATTAATATGAAATGATATTGATTGTTAAATTATAGCAGTAAATAATATGTTTTGCTCTGAGCTTAAATGTGTTTATTTGTTTAAATGCATGTGGATTTTATAATACCTATGTGAGTTATGTACATAGAGGTGTTATAGATTTCTTTTAAAAGCATTTAAGTCTTGGTAGCCAGAAAAGGTGTGCTATAGTGATGACCTAATATGTAGATTCTGAAGGCCTTGGAGACCTCACAGTATTCCACAAATATTCCCTTCTTTCCAAAGGGTTCCAACTTGTTTCTTTTCTCTTTTGGTATATGAATAAACATTGGACAACCAAATATTTTGATATGGCTTACCTCTGGCTTCTTTCAGGTGAACATTTCTTCTGGGGTCTTGAACCCAAGTGCACTATGGGATAATCGGTTATGCACATAAATAGATGCCATTGTTGCTTCTTCCCATAAGCACATAGGAAGATCTTGATCATGGATCATAGTCTTCACAGCTTCTAGTATGGTTCTGTTCTTCCGTTCAGCTACACCGTTTTGTTGGGGATCCTGATCCCAACATCTTTGCAGAAGTTCACGGGCTCTTCTGAGGTATATTCTCCTCCATTATCAGACCTGAGTATCTTAATCTTCCTTATAGAAAGGTTTTCCATCAAGGCTTTGAATTACTCGATCTCGCTGAACACTTCAAATATATCCAGGTCTTTTACAAGAATAATCATTAATGAATGATACATAGTATACATACCCAGTAATGGAGGATGATGGCATTGGGCCACACACGTCTGAATGAATGCTTTCCAGTACTCCTTCTGCTTTGTTGCCTCTCTTTGAAAAAGGGTTCATGATATTCTTCCCTTGCGCACATCCATTGCATATGCCTTCTTGATCAAACTTGAGTTCTAGTAAACTTGTGACAGCTTTTCATATGTATGGTATCACCTTGTAGTTGAAGTAAGCTAATCTTCAATACCAAGATTCTTCAATGGTGTGGGTCATGGCAGCTTATGAGTGACCCTATAGCTTATGCAAGTCACCTTCTTCTCTTCCAATGATGATTGCTTCATATGCGGTCTCTTCTTTTAGAACATTGCCTTCTGCAACCTTCGTTATAGCTTCCTCATGTGTCCTGGAGTAAGGTCAACAAAACAACAAGCAAGAATAATATCCTTCTTGATAATATAAAGCAATAGCACGAACAATCATCACAGTAGCTCCTTTAGAGCTATCACTTATAATTTAT
>JZKD02S0410415.1:14633-25176 GCA_000966675.3 Picea glauca | reverse complement strand
AAATCCCAAGACCTTGAGTTCTGATACCATATGTTAAGAACTAAATATCAATATAGCATAGAAAAACCTCAGAAAAAGTACTCAACGCCTTGAAAAAGAGATAATTTCAGATAATAAGCTTTTTCGAGGGGGAAACCTCATTTTACCCCACTTAAATGTTCAAGTACAAGATGATTCAAAATGAAAATGTCTCATTGGTATATATAGGAGACTAGGAGGTATAATTATAACTAATGGCCTAAAACCGACATAAATAAAATAACATTACTAATATAATATGCCCCAATTAAAGGGTAATGAGCCAATATTAGAGCTTAACAGGGTTAAAGTGGTTTTACATTATTGCAACATATTGACACAACTACAAAGTTGGCCCATGATGATTTTTAACCAACACTAGACCCCCCCAAAAAAAAAGATTGTTTGCACATGTTAAAAGAAGCTAACACAACATGGATATGACATATGTGGTATCAAGGTGGAAATGATATAACATCAACATGGAAATATGTTTTTATATAACAAAAGGTTTGAAATAATATTTTCTTATTTTAAAAGAAAGTTTTAATATGTTGATTCCACAAACGCAAATTTGGAACATGTCAAGAAATAGTTTTCTTTGACGATAAAAGGTAAATATTGTGGTAAAGGGGCAAATACCGTGTAAAATGTAAAGTATCGTCATAGAGAGAATGAGGAAAATACTATGAAATTACCCAGCGAGACTGCCAATAAAGCCAAAATTTATCCATCGTCAAGAATTTTCGGGTAATTCAAAGTGTTTTTTTTTTCATTTTATTTTAAAATGAAGTCTTATAAGACTCTCACATATAGAAAAAATCCTATCTGTAGAGGAACTAGATTTAACCGATAGAGATAGCGAATTTTATGATACAAGTTTTTCATTTGATTTATATGAACTGCATAAACTATCTCCTAAAATATTTATGGATCTCACGATTATTTTCATGCTTGGGGATCAGATTTAACAAAATTTATAGCTCTCCAAATAGATAATTTTCCAAAATTTGTGTCTTGGTGTGATGCAAATTATGTGCCATCTAAAAGATAAGTTATTTCAAGGAATGGGTTAGTGTTTAGAATTTGTCGGAAGATCCACAGTGTTGATGACATCTTGTCATCGACGTTTCGGATCCATAGCAGGATCCATCATCAGGACAAGATGTCATCAACACTGTGGATCTTCCGACAAATTCTGAACATAATTATCACCACAAAAACTTAAATGAACTGGGTTAGTGTTGTTTGAGATAAATGATCAATTAATTTATGATATATTAAAGTTGATTGAAACCACAGAGACTCAAATTTTAAATGAGGAAAACCTAGCTGCAAGTTATAAGGAATTGAGTGCTCAAGAAAAACACACTTTGTTTCAGTCTTATATGGTTAAATATGTGAGTATTCCTGAAGGTTCTAATACATACGAAGTTGGCATGTTTACTGATATTTCTAAATAGGTAATATCAATGATGTGTATTGTCTTAGGTTATGACAATAACAAGACTGTGAATGAGAGGATCCTTGGGTTTGTGTTCTCCATCTGTCCATCTTCCATTAAAAAACTGGTTAATTTTAACTATGGTTAGCACCTACCTGATACAATTCATTTCCAGTTAACAGAGTTCACAATTAGCAAATATTGTAGGTTCCAATCGTACTTGGTATACATGTTTTTGTATTTTCAAGATACTAAATTTCAACATCTTAGATTGAAGATAGAAGATGAATTTTGTAATTCGTGTTCAATAATTCACTTGACTCCTATAGTAAGGAAGAATCCTGATAATTTAGGATTCTCTGAATTTATTAATCAATTCATGTTCACAGTCTATTCTATTATCTATGAAGAGTTTTCTCCCAGAATGTTCCCATAGTTTAAGGCTCTGTTACATTTAAGTTCATATACAAAAGTAGGTGATTGGATTTTGTTTCAGGATAATACAAAGATCAAAATTTATGGTGTAGAAACTCAACCTTTCCATTTTACAAAGTTCTTGACACCTAGAATATTTTCTCTGGAATAGACAATTAAATGTTAAATTCCGATCACATACATTTTGCTTCCAAGAAACAAAAGGTAAATTTTAATTTGAAAAAGGAATTGGGAACACAAGATCAACTTTGCAGGAAACAAAGAAACTGTTGTAGGAAATGGGCTTTTAGCAGGGAGAAGTATGGAAGTATGATCCATATGGTATAATTTCCATTAAAAGCGTTGAACAGGGTATAAATTTTTATGGTCACCACTGCGAACCTCAACTTGAGTAATTGGAAAATCAAGACAATTGGGAAGATGTTTAGAGGATACTTCAAGGTCAACTAGAAGAAATTACTCACTCATATTAGACATTGATTATTTATACCCCACAACTAGAAGAAATTACTCACTCATATCAGCCATTGATTATTTATACCCCACAACAACATGAGAAGGTTAATAAAATAAGTCTTCCAAAATCTTCCCAAACAATCTCATAGGTGGAGGAGGAACAATCAAATAAGAAGTAGAGAATATAAGAATTGTTAGAGGATAAGGGTCAAACAACACAAAGTGTATCTTAGTCATTAGCAAGAAATGATCCAACAACAATAGAATTTCTTCCATCAACGGACATTCAAATTTTTGGAACTTGGGAAGGAAAATAAGTGATGGAAGAAGACCAATCGAAGCATAATAATATTTTCTCTCAATTTAGTCAATCAAGGAAATAAATTTAAAAATCAAGCAAGACACTTATTTTCAAATTTGTGTCCAGGGATCATCGTGGATCATCTCAAACTAGGTTAATATTTTCTCTTGATTATGAGAAAGGTAAATGGAATATTGTCGTGTTAGAACCAAAGGTTCAAGTCATTATAATTATAATTGCTTTATAGGGATGTGATGCAAGTTTATCTTGGGATGAAGAAATCACAAGTCATGAATGATAGGATTCAGAACTAGTTGAAATAAGAAAAGTTGGAAATTAGAAACAGACAAATGAGGATGATTGAGGAATTAGAACAATGGGTCCTAAAATTGAGAAAAAATTCTAAAAATATTAAACCAACACAAGGTTTAATTAAGACAAAAGATACTGAGATATTGGCCTTAAAGAAAAAGCTTACTATACCTAGCATTGATCATGTTCAAACTTCAAAATTAATATTAGTAAAACAAGGAAAACATCAACTTTTGAGTCAAATGATTAAAATCAATGGGTAGATTGAACTACAGGAGCAACAGATTGAAATCTTTAAAAAATAGATTATTTTTCTCAAAATATGGCACATGCAAATCCATCTGAAGAATTAGGTAAAACTTTGCCAGATCTTAATCTAAAGGAATTAGAAGTTGAGAATCTCAAAAAATCAGTTGTTGTGCAAAATTATGAGCTTAAAATCTTAACAGAGAAGTTGGGAGACAGATAAAATTGTTGCACAATATAAAAAAGTAAAAGAAAAATTGCAGGAGAGGTGGAAGAGTTAAAAGGAAAAATGATTGGTAAGCCTTATTTGATGGAAGGAAGGCACTTTGTTTGGAATCAATTCATAACAGAAATCACCAAGATGTGGAATTATTTCTAGTAAATTGATGAAGAATCAATGCTAGATAATGAAGAAGATAAAGCTATACAACATGATTTTTAGGAATTGGGTAACATACCTCAGTTAGCAACAACAATCAAAGAATTTATTAATTCTATATCCATAGAAGAATTAAGAAAAAATGGGGTGAAACATCGCACATGAATGGTTATGGAAATAGAGAATATTTTTACTAAAAGGAATTTGATCCAATAAGCACAAAACAAGTGTGTTGTAATAAAAATTAATATTGAAATATTTACAAATATGTTCAATAATTTAATTTAAATGGAATTTACCAACTTGTTGGAGTAAGAAAGGAAATATTCTTACATTTGAAAATTGCAGACAAAGTTTTTTCAAGGCAAGAGAGAGTGCAGGGAAATTCAAAGAGATAACTGGAATGATCAGAGGTCAAACTATAGTAGATAGTTTGATTGATGATTTTTATTTACTTGGGAAAATCAAAAACTTATTTTCAACTGCTCCAATATATGACAAGTACACATAACTAGATATTTCCTACAGGAAGATGTCATCATACAAGTAACAATCAGATGAATATTGGAAGATTCTAATTCAGTTATTGCAAGAATGAATCAGCAAAACAACCATAGGAAACTCAGAGATATAAAGATCAACCTTTGAAGACATTCTCTATTTTTGTAAAGTCAAACATTAATTTTGTATTTTGGAGAACTAAAAATAGATACAAACAATCAATTTTGTTTGTATAAAAATAAAATAATGGATGTAAGAAGGGGATTTTTCTTGTTGAAGAAAGCCCCAAGATTTTAATGAAAAGGGTTTTATTTTTCAGATCTTGAGAGATTCATAATTTCAATTATTTTAGTATGTGTATTTTGTTAAGATTGAGATGGATGCATTGGGATAGCTTCTTAGCCAAAAACATCGCAAGGGTTACAACAAGGTCTATTGTCTTTTTCATGCATGATGATTCAATATGGTAGTCATGATTGCAGTAACTACATTTAATTTTCTCTTGCTTTAACTTTCCACCTTTGGGGTCAGAGGATTTTTGTAACTTCCCCAGCCACCTGCTAGGATATGCCACATGAAATGTTTTTGAATTGTATACAAAATTTAAAATATACAAATACTATGAAAATACACAGATTCATACAAAATAATAATAGAAATACACATGTAGCATACAAAGAAAAAAATTATAAAAACAAATACATAAATAATGATGCAACACATAATTTAACACATAATTGACACTTATCTTTGATAAAAATATCACCAACTACGTGCAAACGTTCAGTGTTCCTCCCAGTGATAGACCACACTTCTCGTAATCCCAACAGGGGATCACCCCCGATATGGGGTAAACTATACCAAGGAAAAGGGAATACTAAGTTAGTCTAAGATCTGACAAGAAGCGTAATTGCTCAGTCCAATGTGCCCAACTGTTGCAACTAGCCTACAATATCTCATTCCTCACATGTTTGTCCCACCCTAGGAAGTGTGCCCCTTCTCTTCTTAACAGTCCCTTGGTTTCCCCACTTCCCTTCTAGGGCTTCAACAACAGGCCAGACAGGAAGTCTTAGATCCTTGTAGCTATTTCCCAGCACACCAGGGAACAATTCTAAGTAGTTTCTCACCTAGAGAAACTACTCATGGGCCTAACAACCCACTTCTTTGACATAGAAAATCTCTCACCCAGAGATAAATGCCTGCAGGCCTGACAACCCACTTCTTCGATCATGGGCCTGGAAACCCACCTCTTAAGCCTGTAGTCCAAACCAGGTTTCTAGTTATCCACAACGCCAAGCTTTCCATGTACATGTATGGTGATGGAAACAAAAAAGTCTGGATGGTAGGAGATAATAATGGTGACAATAATGAAGGAATTCTAGAAAAATGAACTAATTTCCCCCAAATATATGTGCATGTTCCCAACTTGACACTTTTCATGTTGGGTACCCAATGCCACAAATAGATGACCTCTTCGATCAGATGAAAGCAGCAACGGTATTCTCAAAGATCGATTTGCGATCAAGGTACCATCAGTTAAGGATTAAGGAAGGCGATATTCCTAAAACTGCCTTTCGAACTCAGTTTGGACATTACGAGTTTGTCATAGTACCTTTTGGATTGACCAATGTGCCAGCAGTATTCATGAGCCTCATGAACGGCGTATTCCAGAAGTACTTAGACCGTTTTGTACAAGTCTTTCTAGATGACATCCTCATCTATTCCAAGAACAAAAGAGAACATGAGGAACACTTACGAGTGGTTTTGTCTTGCCTTAGAGAGAACAAATTGTATGGGAAGTTGTTGAAGTGTTCCTTCTTCTATAAAGAAATCCACTATTTAGGTCATATCATTTCCGGTGAAGGAATCTCTGTGGACCCAGAAAAGGTAAAGGCCATTATGGAATGGCCAGTGCTGAAAAATGGTCATGAGGTGAGAAGCTTCATGGGGCTAGCAGGTTATTATCGGAGATTTGTGGAAGGATTCTCAAAAATAGCGAAACCCATCACCACTTTGCAGCGCAAGGGGGTCAGGTATGAATGGACAGAAGAATGTGATAGTGCATTCATTGAGTTTAACAGGTTACTAACTAGTGCGCCAATTCTACGAGTGTCGGATATGGAAAAGGACTTCACAGTCTGCACGGATTCCTCGAAGCAAGTTTTGGGGGCCGTGCTAATGCAGGATGGAGGAGCGATAGCCTATGCGTCAAGGAAGTTGAAGAAACATGAAGATCTTTACGCTGCTCATGATTTAGAGTTGGCAACTGTAATGCTAGCTCTGAAAATTTGGAGGCACTATCTTGTGGAGTGAAACTTTGAGCTCAAAACAAACCATCACAGTTAAAACATATCTTCACTCAAAGGGATTTGAATGCCAAGCAAAGGCGATGGAGTGAGTTTATGAGTGAGTACAATTTTGGTATTTCATACATCAAGGGAAAGGAAGATGTGGTCGCAAATGCCTTGAGTAGGGGACCATGTGTCTTCTCCTTGATACCCTTAAAATTCAATCTGAGGGAACATGTGTTGACACAACTCCAAGAAGATAGTTGGTATTTAAAAGTTACTTCAAACCTGCAGAGTGGGAGGCAATTAGATCTAAAGTACGAAGGATATAATTTGGAAGAAGACGAACTATTGAGATATCGGGGAAGGATGTACATCCATGAAAATGGGGATATTCAAAGAATCATACTTAGGGAAGCCCATAGAGCACTTTATTGTGCACATCTGGGTGTGAAGAAGATGTACGCAGACATAAGGAAACTTTCCTTCTAGGTAGGCATGAAGCGTGATGTAGTCCATTCATCGCCAAATTCCTAAAGTGTCAACAAGTGAAAGCTGACCACCATCACCCAACAAGCCTCCTACAACCACATGATGTTCCTATATCCAAATGGGAAGTCATTTCTATGGATTTTGTTGTGGGGTTGCCACTCACATCTCATAGACACAATGTCATTCTTGTGATGGTGGATAAGTTAACCAAGAGTGCTCATTTTATTTCGGTTAGTGAGACTTATGATGTCATTGATGTGGAACGTGTGTTTTTAAGTGAGGTTATCTGTTTGCATGGGATACCTAAGAAGATCATTTCAGATAGGGACTCCAGATTCACTTCTAGGTTTTGGACAGGTTTGCAGTCAGTATTGGGGACTCAATTGAACTTAAGCACAACTTATCATCCTGAAACAGATGGGAAAATTGAGAGAGTAAATCAAGTCATCGAAGACATACTTAGGATGTATGTCATNGAAAGGAAGATGTGGTCGCAAATGCCTTGAGTAGGGGACCATGTGTCTTCTCCTTGATACCCTTAAAATTCAATCTGAGGGAACATGTGTTGACACAACTCCAAGAAGATAGTTGATATTTAAAAGTTACTTCAAACCTGCAGAGTGGGAGGCAATTAGATCTAAAGTACGAAGGATATAATTTGGAAGAAGACGAACTATTGAGATATCGGGGAAGGATGTACATCCCTGAAAATGGGGATATTCGAAGCATCATACTTA
Source organism: Picea glauca (assembly GCA_000966675.3). NCBI lineage: Eukaryota > Viridiplantae > Streptophyta > Pinopsida > Pinales > Pinaceae > Picea > Picea glauca. The sequence goes on along the minus strand of JZKD02S0410415.1, from coordinate 17,567 downwards.
GGGAAGCCCATAGAGCACTTTATTGTGCACATCTGGGTGTGAAGAAGATGTACGCAGACATAAGGAAACTTTCCTTCTAGGTAGGCATGAAGTGTGATGTAGTCCATTCATCGCCAAATTCCTAGAGTGTCAACAAGTGAAAGCTGACCACCATCACCCAACAAGCCTCCTACAACCACATGATGTTCCTATATCCAAATGGGAAGTCATTTCTATGGATTTTGTCGTGGGGTTGCCACTCACATCTCATAGACACAATGTCATTCTTGTGATAGTGGATAAGTTAACCAAGAGTGCTCATTTTATTTCGGTTAGAGACACTTATGATGTCATCGATGTGGAACGTGTGTTTTTAAGTGAGGTTATCTGTTTGCATGGGATACCTAAGAAGATCATTTCATATAGGGACTCCAGATTCACTTCTAGGTTTTGGACAGGTTTGCAGTTAGTATTGGGGACTCAGTTGAACTTAAGCACAACTTATCATCCTGAAACAGATGGGAAAATTGAGAGAGTAAATCAAGTCATCGAAGACATACTTAGGATGTATGTCATGGATAATCAAACCCACTGGGAGACATACCTACCTTTGATAGAGTTTGCCTACAATAACAGTTTTCATAGCTCCATCGGAATTCCACCCTACGAAGCTCTGTATGGAAGGCCATGCAGAACGTCATTGAGTTGGGATAGACTAGAAGACCGAGTAACAGTTGGGCCAGAATTGACTCAAGAGATGGAAGAACATGTGATTCAAATTAGGCAGAGACTAAAGGAAGCACAGGATAGGAAAAAAAGTTATGTGGATGAACATAGGACCGACCGAAGTTATGAACTGGGAGACCAGGTTTTCATTCGTATCAGGCCTAATAAGAGTACCATATGGTTTGGGAAGGGGACAAAGTTGTCACCTTGATTTATAGGACCGTTCAGAATCCAAGAGAAAATTGTACCCGTTGCCTATCGTCTCGTATTGCCACCCCACTTGCATAAAACTCATAATGTTTTTCATGTATCTGTTTTACATCATTATGTTACCAATGAATCACATAAACTAAATTGGAAGGAATTGTAGGTATCGGACGTGGGAACTCTCACAGTAGAACTGTTATGCATATTGGATCATAGAGTCCGACAGCTCAGGACCATCTGGTAGACCAAGTTAAGTTCCAATGGGACAAGTATAGTCTAGGATCTGCTACTTGGGAAGACGCCAAGACATTACGACAAGACTATCCCTCATTTTTTTTACCACCTCGAGAATATGTTTCTCGAAGGTTGGGTGTCTGTAACACCACCTTTTGACTTAGATAGCCAGGATTACCTGAGGCCTACATACTTTTATTTTCTATTCACAAGTGAAACTATTAAATGATACTCTTAAACTTTTAAGACGTATGAACCTTTATGAATGTTTATATGTATTTAAATAATGATGGACATGATGCAATATATTGTGAGAATGTAAATTTTATGAATGTTAAAATGTTATTGATGATGATGGATATAATGCGATCTACTATGTGAATGTAAATTTTATGAATNATTAGTTGTAATTATACCTCCTAGTCTCCTATATATACCAAGGAGACATTTTCATTTTGAATAATCTTGTACTTGAACATTTAAGTGGGTTAAAAGGAGGTTTCCCCTCGAGGAGGCTTATTATCTAAAATTATCTCTTTTTCAAGGCGTTGAGTACTTTTTCTGAGGTTTTTCTATGCTATATTTATATTTGGTTCATAACAATAAGCATCTTCCTTGTTGCACTCACTCTTCTAGGATCAAGTATCCCTTCACTGCCACACATTCCCTCAGTGATCCATATTTCCAAGGCTTTCACACACAAGGACAGCGCTAACTCATTACCATAACCCCATCTAGGTTCTACATTTATAGGGCTCCAATGTCTCCAAAAGTACTTGTTCTTTATGTCAAACAATTGGCTTAGGTTGATAGATAGTTGGTATGGATTGTTGGCTGTCACTGATGTCAACTATTGGAGAGTGATATTGTAGATTGATGTCAACCCTTAGTGATTGATGTCAACCCTTGGAGAAAGTACGGTAGTGAATTCCAGTAGCACAAAGATTTGGGTAATGGACCCAAGTTTGTTTGATGTAAAGATGACCCATTATTGTCTTGTCATGGTTGATAATAAGTACAAATGGATGAACTCCAAAGTGGTCCGCTTATGTTGAAATCCTTCATGGGAAGACGCTTTGCGGATTGAGTTATCCTAGAAGTATGGTTAGAGAACCCATGCTTATTTGTGGAATAATGAGATGAAGGTCAATGAATTTTTCAGTGAAACTATCTTATATGGATAGTGATTTTCATGCCACTTGTTGAACCAGAGCTTAAATTTTTACCTTAAAACAAAATTTTGGTACCCTAGAGTCTTTGCATTATTAAAATCTTTATAAAATAAAAATTTTCACACCTAATAAATTTGAAATACACTAGGGTTTTATTCTCGGAAAAAGAATGGTTGATGATTAAATTAATATATGCTCCAAATACTTTCTCAAATGATATTCTAAATGAACCACAATGATAGAACTCGAAGTTTTTCTAAAACATATCGGGATATCGGAGTTCGCGATTTGATAATAACAAATTTCAATACACATTAAATCCCGATCTCCCGACCTCCGATTTCCCGATACGCGAATCTTCTATTAATTCATTGTTTTCTTAAATCTCATTTAAAAATCAGTTTTAAACGTTAAGTTAATCGTATCAGGGAATCGCGTTTCGCTGTTTCGAATGAACAAGTAAACTTAACATCGTTTTCCCCGATTTCCCGATCCCCAATATAAATCAATTCTTAATGAAAGTCTGATCATAAGCTAATTACTGCTAAACGTGATTAAGAGTAGTTAATTATGTCGGGAAATCGCCATTCGCGATTCCGCGAAGAAAAATTTTCAC
>JZKD02S0410415.1:0-11881 GCA_000966675.3 Picea glauca | reverse complement strand
TATGATGAGTTGTCTATTACATTGATCATTAAAGACCCCATTGTTCCAAGCATACCTACACATTATTTTTAAGTTACCAAGCATCCTTAGACTACAACCCTAAGGAGTTTCTTGGAGTGATAACAACAGGAATAACGGGAGAGCATATGGAGGGACAGAGGTGCCGAAAACCCTGATATATGAAAATTATGCCTCTAGATACCAATCTTCCACACTTCTTAGGTTGGTCGCGATGCTATCTGACATCCTGGGAGGCGGCTGGCCAAAGATGGCCACATGCAATGGCACCATTACCCAGTTGAAGATATCATAGATGAATTCTTTGGCCTTATCTTCCCAAAGCTTTGAGTGGTAGACATGAATAGGCTATGTATTAGATGGAGCCCAGCTCCAGTTCATTAGTGGGAAGGGTGTCATGAAGTAGATGGCATCCATGATGTAAGAATACATAAAGAATGAAGCTGCTTTCTTACTCACCCTCTGTGCTTGATATTAAGTAATTCAACTGGTCAGACTATCAGACAACAGTTTGGCCCAGTCGAAGGAGAAACTCTCAGTGACTATATGAATGAGTGGCACCCATGGGAGGAAAAAATGGGTAGTGTCTTCCTTCCCATACAACCTGCAGGTCATCATCGCTATGTACTTGAATTGTGGCTCCAAGGAAGAGATCGAATAGATCCCATTGGTGTCAGCCTTGAATTTCGCGGGNCACATGCAATGGCACCATTACCCAGTTGAAGATATCATAGATGAATTCTTTGGCCTTATCTTCCCAAAGCTTCGAGTGGTAGACATGAATAGGCTCTGTATTAGATGGAGCCCAGCTCCAGTTCATTAGTGGGAAGGGTGTCATGAAGTAGATGGCATCCATGATGCAAGAATACATAATGAACGAAGCTGCTTTCTTACTCACCCTATGTGCTTGATATTAAGTAATTCAACTGGTCAGACTGTCAAACAACAGTTTGGCCCAGTCGAAGGAGAAACTCTCAGTGACTATATGAATGAGTGGCACCCATGGGAGGAAAAAATGGGTAGTGTCTTCCTTCCCATACAACCTTCAGGTCATCATCGCTATGTACTTGAATTGTGGCTCCAAGGAAGAGATCGAATAGATCCCATTGGTGTCAGCCTTGAATTTCGCGGTGTGTGAGACCCAATATTTGATCAGATCGAACAAAATTTTTGCATACTACTCACACTCCTTCTTGAAACCTTCTAGGAATTCGGCATTGTGAGTAAGGTTCAGTGTGGGTGATAGTTTATACATTGCTAGCAAATGTTCTGGCCTGAAGGTACCAATCATCACCTTTTGTTCGCTGATAATCATCCTGGTCAGGATGTCCACATGGTCCAGCGCCCACCTGATCATATCACAATAGGGAAGAAGCTCGGGCCTCACTTCTATTTTTTGCATCTCTGCTTGAGCGACAATTTTGTATTTGGTTGATAAATCACCCTTCTCGTTGTCTCTAGAATCATCTGAACAGTTTATCGACTCGGATTGCAAGATGTTGGAAATGTATGACCATGTCTTGATAGAATTAATACTTTGGGGCGAGGTATCAGAAACAACGTCTGAACCCTGACCTGAACTCTCGGCAGCTGACTTGGGCATTTTTCATGGAGAAATGATAGTGAAACCTACAACTGGACCACCTGTCGAAAACATTTGAAAATCACAAACAATGGTTAACCTGGTAAAATGGCTCTGCGCGCAAATAGAAATGAGAACTAAAATAATGAAGGAAAAACTCTCTATCTCGGTCATTTAAACCCCTGGTGTCCTTGCGAACAGAACGGTCAAATTTATTAATAGAAATATTTAGAAGTAAAAATGAGATCCTACTATCTGTCACCTTGCCGCAGTTCAAATAAATGCCATAAATGTTTGACGAGTCATAACATGAACAAACACAAAAACATTTAAAACTTACTCCATAGATGGTGCATGTTAAAGGCTGCTTAATGCATCTGTTAATCCAATTTAGCTCCTTTAATTAAGTGTGTTTTACTCTTTAATCCCCCCTTTTCAGCATTCTTTGTATCAGAAGATTTCACTCCTAGCCTTTGAACCCTTAAAACCTGAAATCGCGATGATGCGATTTAGTTAATTATTCATGATCTGACTTAGGCTCTTAATTAATCCATGCTTAATTAATGAATATCGCGACTTCGAGACTTGGAGATACGAAGGACCGAGTTGTGAAATCGTGATCATGCTTAACCACAGTTTAAAATATTTACTCCTAACACTAACCTGGGTAAAATTTTAAAACTGTTATCGCCACTTCGCGTGTCGGGATACTAAGGACAGTGGGAAACGTCAAGAAATAAGAGAACTCTCGAAACTAGCTTTTTGGGCTTAAATATAACATCTCACTTATTTAGAAGAAGGTGGCTCCAACTAGGGATCTTGTCTCCTCTCGGGACGAGAAGAATAGTAGACCAAGTTCCTATATGGGTATATGGAGTCATCAATTTGCTTCTGAGAAACTGGTTGGGGAAGAGGATATAGAGAGAACCTTGAGGTTCCAAATTGAATTCTGGAAAGCTTTCAAACCCGGAATGCTTTCTAAGCTCAGTTGCAGTCCATGGTAACTTTTCCTTCTTCGACACTAAAATTGGGTTTGCTCAAGGCGGTCCAAACAATCTTAGGAAATTCAACAAGTCCTATGGGTTTTGGCTTGCATCAAAACGAAGTATAATTCATGCTTTTGATCAAGGATACCTACAACAAACCTGAGCTGTAGATCCAGTTTTGAGAAAGCTAATTACCATAGCATAGTATGATTTATGTATGACAGCCTTACAGATATCTTTAGACATTGCTTCACTGCCAGCGAGCCTGTTCAATAAACCAGTGAAGTTATCTGGTCCCCTCTATTGAATTTCCTTTCACTACTTCAAAGGGTAGTTATGCATTTAAATGTTGAGATGAGGGAAATCATTTTATGAATTTCCTTTCATCATCTCTTTGGACTAGATGGGGGCAATAAATTATGAATTTCCTTTCACCATCTGTCTTATATTTTATTTTTTGGAAACTGAAGTGGAGGCAATCAAATTGTATAAGTAATACCAGGGGTGATATCTGTGTAAAATTCCCAACAAAGGCTTGTCAACTTGCTTTGAGTGTTCTGGACCAAATTTCTCTTAACCTTCATAATGCCCTAGCTCGCAAGAAAAAAAAAATTGGGGAATTCATTTCCAGGGGCCTTCGTTTGAGCAAGACTTAGCCATTTGAAAACTGTTGAAAGAATTAAGAGAGTTAAGGTCCTCCCATGCATGGCCTTGTTCAGCAGGGGACTGAGAAGCTATGAAGACCAGTTTACTTCCAGAGATGCTCACCAGTTTCCCAAATGGAAGCATAAATTATTTTCCTCTCTGGATGGTATGGGCAGGTGTCAGGGCTTAAGAAGAAAGGGACAAGGGTGAAAAAAGGAAAGTGAGTAGGCCATGGGACCCCAAAAAATGGGATGTTATCATGCAATCCCAACTCAGGTGAACACATCATACTTGTGAGACTTCTACCGCATTTAATTGATATTCATTTGAAAACCCAGATACTCTGGAAATTCATCTCTTTGCCTTACCACTTCATCTTCTTCTTGAAAAAACATTCTTTATCACCTGTTTTGGGTGGGTCGATTTCCGGATACCTGATCGTCCCTTTCTCCTTTCGCAGTTTGGGCTGTAATTCAGAGGCCTGTATGAAGCAACACAAAGAGTATCAGGTCTTCATGATTTATGGGATTCTAGGTGTCAAAAATTATGTCTATACTTCTAGGAAATCAACAACCATTTTTATTCAAGATGAAAGTGAACTTACCAAAAAAAAATTATGAAAAGAAAAGAGAAAACAAATCAGTATATACAATGGAGGTTTGGAACTAATTTATTGCATATAGTGCTTTAAATAATGCCCATTGATAGGGGCGTTGATAGTCACACCATCCAAATTCTCTAACAAAAATGAATTCTTCCCTTTAGAAGATAAGACTTTGAACGGTTCATACCAGATATGATCAAATTTACCATGTTTTGTTGAATCTTCCCTCCTGACATCCCATTTCAAAACCAAATCGTTGGGGAGGAAATCCCTTTTTTTGGCTTTACGATCGAACAACGCTTTCATGTTGCCTTGGTATTTCTGCATCCTTGCCTCTACCTCGATCCTATGTTGTTGGACCTCGATCCACTGATTTATTCTTCTACTAACGTGGTTTGGCTCTTCTCTCTCATCTTGCCAGAGCTTCATTACAGGGAGTGCCAAATTTATAGGTAAAACCACATCAGTCCTGTACACCATTTGAAAAGGAGAAGTACCAATGGATTTCTTCATACCTATCCGATTTTCCCATAAGGCGTATTTTAAGTGTACATGCCAAGATCTTTTGTTTTTTCTCAGTATCTTCTTAATTATGGTAATCAAACTTATATTTGATGATTCTCCTAATTCATTACCTTGAGGGTAATATGATGTGGAGTGGCCCAATACGATGTTATATTTTTGGCAAACGCTGACCATTGCCATAGACTTCAATTCCAAGGAATTATCTGTCACTATTTTTCAAGGACAACCAAATATGGACAGTATGCTCTCTTCTAGGAAATCTATCACCACTGAATTGGTCACCTTCCTAGTGGGAATAGCCTCTACCCATTTGGTAAAATAATCTGTGGAAGTGAGGATACATTTCTGTTGAGCGTTGGAATGTGGGTTGATTTCGCCTATAAACTCTAACCCCCATTTTTGAAAAGGGGCTTCGGTTTTGACAGGAACCAGAGGTAGCACTAGGAGATTTTGTTTTCCTACAAACAACTGGCAAGGCTTGCAGGCTCTGACTTTGATGTTGACATCTGAGAAAAGTTTAGGCCAATAATATCCTGCCCTCAGGATTTTATAAGTTGTTTCCCTCCAGATGTGATGCCCTCCACAGACACCTTCGTTGAATTCGCTTATGACCCCCATTGTTTCTGATTCTACCAAACAAACCAGTACGAAACCTAAGGGTTCCTTCCAATACAATTAACTTTCGAATATGCAATACTTCACCGCATGCATCTTCAGTGTCCTAGCTTTAGCTAGAGATAGATCGCTAGGGTATTTTAGGGTCAGTAGGTAGGACACTATATCATTATACCAATATGATAAGACAAGCTTCTCTTCGATTCTGGAAATCATTATTTGGTCATCGGGATCGTTTACGTCCTCCTGTCCCTCATATCCTTGCAGGTTATTTATTTCGAGCACTCTGAAATTTGATTCCTCCAAGAGCTTAGCCATACCTTGTCCCTTTACTAGTTTCGTCGGTTTTACCTCTAGGTCAAACTGTTGAATTTTAGCGAGCCACTGAACCCTCTTTCCATCACTATCACGCTGGACCAATATATCCTTCACAGAACTGGTGGGAACATATGTGATTACCTTGGAGTGTAGCATGTAAGTTCTAAAATACTTCAAAGCCTTAACCATAACATGCACTTGTTTCTCCATTATTTCATATCTCAGTTCAACATCTCTAAGATTTTTACTAAAGAAGGCTATTGGTTGCTTGAAATCCTCTTCATTCTTCTGGAGGAGTACTGTCGCCACTATGTGTTCGGAGGAAAATGAGAAAATCAGGAAATCCTTTAGGTAATTAGGGCTTGCTAATATGGGTGCTTCGCTGATAACATTCTTGACGTGTGAAAATGATTCTTTAGCCTCCACCATCCATTTCACTTCATTGTTCTTCTTGAGCATATCTATGACCAATTTCACGATTTCAGCAAAGTTTGGGATAAATCTTCTCAAAAATTTTTTTTTTCCTAAAAATGACTAAATTACTTTTATATTCCTAGGAATATTTATGGTGTCTATAGCTTCCACCCTTTTAGGGTTGATTTTGATTCCAACCCGAGACACAATATGGCCCAAGAGTTTACCTTCCTGCATCGCGAAGTGAGACTTCTTGGGGTTTAAAAACAAACCAAAATTTTGGCATTTTTCAAACATTTGCTTCAGGTGCAACAGATGGTCTTCATCGGATTTGGAGAAGACAGTCAGGTCATCGAGGTAGATAACGATGAATTTATCTTTTTAACCAATGAATTTGATGTCCATAGCACGCTCGTTGGTGGCAATTTGATTATAACTGGAAAACCCATTGATCATCAGACATCCTATTTTCCCTGACTAATTTTTCCAAAACGTGATTCATTTTGGGTAGAGGATAGTTATCTTTGAGGGAGGACTTGTTTAGATTTATAAAGTCTACGCACAACCTAATCTCCCCACTTTTCTTCCTAACTGGGACTAAGTTCGCCACCCAGTCAGAGTACCTGAGAGGTACAATAATTTTTGCGTCTAACAAATTTTTCACTTCTCTTTCGACCACAGGCAGTAAAATGGGGTTGATTTGTCTGAGCTTCTGTCTGAAGGGCTTAAAACCAAGTTTTAAAGGTATATTGTGCTCGATTAAAAAGGTATCATAGGTTCTGAGCTCATCATAAGACCATGCAAAGGCATCTTTATACTACCCGAGTAAGTCCTTATACTTTCTTTTTATCTCAGGAGGAAGGTACTTTGATAACTTCACTATTCTAGGCTCTTTGGTGGTGCCCATGTCACAGTCTTTGACCTCCTTCGGTTGGGGCTGTAAGGTGGAATTCAGAGGCATGTCATTTTGATCAAACAACCTTTCCATAGGTATTAGGCCCTTAGGGATCTGATTACTTTTTAACACTAGTAGGCGATGATGTGCAATTTTTTCTCGGAACTCCTGGGGCTCCTCCTCTTCCGGCATAATTCAGGTATGATTGTTTTGGTTCTCCTGGTCAATGTGGGTTTCAGAGAAATCACCCACCATTTCCAGGAACTTTATGATCTTTTCTTCATCCTTGAACACTTGCTAGTGTTGTATGTTGTTTGGTATGGATGGTCTATGCCTTACCTCTATGTGGTACTTTAATTTGAAAGCGGTAGTGGGTACGAAAGTCGAAGCTTCTTTGGCCAGTGAATCAGCTTGCTGGTTTTCGGCTCATGGGATGAAATGAAATTTTACTAATGAAAATAAATTTTCCATTAGATCCCAGGCACAATTTCTGTAAGACCTCAGTCTTGGGTGCTTGGCCCGATATTGTTGATTTACCTGCTTCATAATTAGTTCAACATCTCCATAGACCTCTAAGTTCCTTATGTCCAGCTTCTTGGTAGATTCTAGACCTAGGACTAGAGCTTCATATTCGCAAACGTTGTTTGTGCAGTCTACGTCCCATTGTAGCCTGTACGATAAAGGGACGACAAATTCATTTTTAGGTGCTACAAAAAGCACTCCCACAGCCGCTCCTTCACACAACAAAGCTCCATCAAAAACATTTTCCAAGTTCCAATGCTGTGCATATTTTTAGTTGTTTTTTTGGTTCTGATTTCATCAATGTCACCTTATTCTTCACAAATTTCTTCAGTATCATCAAAGGACAGGATACGATTTCCTAGGTCTTGATCAGCGATGTAAACAGGGTAATTGTTAGGATTCTGTGGATCACTTACTGTATATGCCAAATGTGTTTCTCTATATAACCATGTGAACTGTCCACCAAAAACAGGGACTATGGCGTAGGTCATATCCAACTGAAGAGATCCCCCAAGCTTAGCTCTCAATGATCTAGATAACAATAAACCATACTTCTGGGGTATATCGGCGACAACTACGTCCATTAGGATGTTTTTTGTTGGAATCTGGGCGAGGGTGACTACTAGATATTTGATCCTGCCCATGAACTTAACTCTCCTTGAATCAAATGAGTAAAGATCTCCATAGGGTCTGGTGATTTCAAGGCCTAGTCTATCCATAATAGATTTGGGCATTACGTTATGAGAGGCCCCAGAGTCCAGCATGCAATTATGCAACAATGGATCGTTCACTTTTAGGGTAATATAGAAAGGGGTGACGATATCTTTGGCGCCTTCAAAATGTGAACCAAAAGTGATATTAGGCTTATCATCTTCCAGATTTATTACATTGGAGTGACTCTCCAGATCTGAAAAATTTATCATCTTCATTATCTCTTTTCGGTACACATGATTCTTTTCCAAATCAACCAAAGGTATGTGTATCTTTATCTTTTTTATCTCACTTTCTAGGTGGAAAACTCCCATGGTTTTATCCGTTTCCTTGGCTGAAACCTCAGACTCCTTCCTATCCATTTTATTTAGTAGCACTATTTTAATTTCAATGCTTCTGGTTTCGGGTGTTTGTGTTTCAACTGCCTTATTTTTTTCTTGCTTGCGCTTTGGCTCCTTTTATGTTGGTATTCTGCGAATCTACCCCTATGTTATTTCGCATCTCGATCCCTTTCTGGACGGGCTTGTATATTTCTCCCCTAGGCAAAATTTTCTTGGGTTGCGTAGTCGACACAGGTTTGTTTCTAGGCCTCAAATTGTACTTGTACTGGAGTTCGGCCATTATGGTGCTAGCCATTCCTTGATAAGCAAAGTCATCAATGTTGTTTTTGTCTTCGACCAATGATTGTTTCGTGTTCAGGGACTTCTCATAATATTCTTTGGTCAAGTGAGGCTATACACAGTCGTCACCTAAGTTGTTTACGTCTTCTTCCAAGTCTTCGAACTCTTGCATACCATTTCCCCCTATAAAATTTTCATTTTTCAAAGGTGCTTGGATCTTTTGGTCTTCATTTTTAATTTGTCTTGTTTGGAACCGAGGATTGGGATTTCTCCTAAATTCTCTCTTAATGAATTGATCAGATTTGGATTGATCTAGCTCCATTCTTGAGATTTTGTTTGATAGTTCTTTTATTATCCTAGCCATGTCATCCATTTTTTCATCTGATGATCTTCCATATCTAGAGGGACCTGCTTGTTCTCTGAGACGTCTAGTTTCCCTATTTCCCGTCTCAATTTTTATTTTTTATTTACCTGAAGCCATCATGTTTGACTCAATTTCCACAGTGTCATCCTACATTTGGGTTAGGTCGGCCCCTCTCCTTTCTATTAATAGTAGAACAAAATTGGGTTCAAAATCTCCTGTGAAAGTTACTTTGGCGGCATGTTGAGATGGTTTAACTTCAACAAGGATCTTATTATACATCTTGTTAAAGCTTTGGATAAATTCCATAATAGTTTCAGATCACTTTTTATTTAAAGACCCAAACTCGGTCAAATAGTATAAATTATCCTTTCTTTCACCCCATTGTTTGAGAAAGAGGTCTTCTAGCACATCATAGGATATGATTGAACCTAGGGGCAGGCTCCAAAACCAAGTTCTTACCTGTCCTTCGAACGTTTGGACAAACAATCGAGAATACACGTCCTCATGCTCGAGACCTAGAATATCAACGAATTGATAAAAAAAATTGATATGCTCGGCTGCAGTTAGATCCCCTTCTCGTGTGAACTTGGGTAAGTTTTTCATATAGTTTTTAGGTAAATCATGGAGAGGTATGGGAAGGTCCAAAGGGGACCTTCCCATAGAGGAAGGTCCCCTGTATATGGATGATATCCTGGTGTATTCCAAGATAGAGGAAGAACATGAGCAACACCTGAGAATGGTGTTGCAAGTGTTGAGAGAACACCAGCTGTACGAAAAACTGAGCAAGTGCTCATTTTATCAAAGGCAGATTCATTACTTGGGACACATTATATCTGAAGAAGGGATAGTTGTGGATCCTGAAAAGGTAGAGGCCATTAGAGAATGGCTAGTGCCAAGCAATGTGGTAGAAGTTAGATCTTTTATGGGTCTGGCAGGCTACTACAGAAGCTTTATAGCCATATTCTCAAAGATAGCTCACCCTATCACTTCCTTGCAAAGGAAGGAGAAGAAGTTTCAGTGGATTGAAGAATGTGAGAGAAGTTTCCAGCGATTGAAGCAACTGCTAACCAGTGCTCCAATCCTGAAGATTGCAGATCCAAATAAGGATTACGTAGTCTGCACCGATGTCTGGGAGGAGTTCTTAGCTAAGAGGGATTTGTAATTTGTTATGAGTCCCGAAAGCTGAAAGAGAATGAAAGGAATTATGCCACTCACGATTTAGAGCTAGCAGCAATCATCCACACCTTGAGGAAATGGAGACATTACCTCATGGGCAAAATATTTGAGTTGAGAATAGACCATAACGGTCTAAAGTATTTATTTGATCAGCTGACCTTAAATGCCAGGAAAATCAGATGGCTAGAGTTTCTGTGTGAATATGACTTTGATATCAAGCATATCAAAGGAAAGGAAAATAAGGTGGCTGATGCACTTAGTAGAAAAGGGTATGAATTACATGCTACAGCCATTAGCATGTACAGGTCTGAGATGAAAGACATAATTTTGGAAGCTACAAATATTGATTTGTAGTACAGAGGTCTTGTAGCAAAGATACAGCAGTGTGAGAGACCACAGACCAAGGAAAGTTACATCTTGGGAACTAATGGTTTACTTCTGTATAAAAATAGAGTGTATGTACCCAATGTACGAGAATTGAAGATGACAATTCTAAAGGAGATGCATAACATGGATCATGATGGACATCCTAGATATCAGAAGACTGTGGCAGCAGTCAAAAGCCATTATTTTTTTTCCAGGTCTGAAGAAGGAAATCGTTGAATACATTTCCAGATGTATGGAGTGCCAGAAGGTTAAGGCTGAGCATAGGCACCCAACAGGGTTGTTGCAACCTTTACCCATTCCTGAATGGAAATGGGACGTGGTAAAAATGGATTTTATCATAGGATTTCCCAAAACAAACAAGCAACGTGATTCAATCTTGGTGGTGGTGGACAAGCTTACTAAATCTGCCCATTTCATTTCGCTGAAAACCACTCACAGGGCAACAGATGTTGCTGATATATTTTTAAAAGAAGTGGCACGCTTGCATGGAATTCTTAAGACAATTGTGTCTGATAGGGACCTGAAATTCACCTTGAATTTCTGGAAAGGGTTGTTCAAAGGATTTAGAACGAATCTGAACATTAGTACAATGTATCATCCTGAGTTTGATGGTCAGACAGAGAGGGTGAATAGGGTAATAGAAGACATACTGAGAATGTATGTGATGGATAAACCATCAAGGTGGGAAGACTACCTGCATTTGGTAGAATTCGCCTACAATAATGGGTATCATGTATCATTGAAGATGAGCCCATTTGAAGCACTTTATGGAAGAAAGTGCAACACACCAGTGAGCTAGGATAATCCAGTTGATAGAGTAGTCGTTGGGCCTGAACTGCTCAAAGAGATGGAAGATCAAATGATAAAAATTAAAATGAATCTAAAAGCTTCCCAGGATAGGCAGAAAAGTTACGCTGACAGTACCAGAACCCATAGAGAATTCAAAGTGGGTGACCATGTTTTCCTGAAAGTGAAAACTAACAGAAGTTCCCTGAGGTTGGGAAGTTGTGCCAAATTGCCAGCAAGATTTTGTAGGCCATTTGAGATCCTGGAAAGGATTGGGCCAGTTGCATACATGCTTGTATTACCTGCATCTATGACTGTGCATAATGTGTTTCATGTTTCACTACTTAAGAAATATGTACTTGATGCTAATCATGTTATCGATTGGAATGTGGTTTAGGTGGAACCAGAAGGTGTCCTACAAGTGCATCCTGTGTGCATATTGGACAGGAAAAGAAAACAACTCCGAAATTGAGCCATAGAGATTGTAAAGGTCCAGTGGACCTAGTACAGTCCTGAGGACGTGACATGGGAGCATGAAGAGGTTATGCGGGCAGAGTATCCGCATCTTTCTGAAAATTTTGAAAGGCTTGCAGAGACAGTGTAAGTTGCACTAAGGACAGTGCAAAAATAAGGGGAGGGGGATTGTAGTGTCCCCAACGCTGAGCCCCATTGCAAACCATGTTCTGAAATAAATTATAATTATGTTGTATTGG